>SNQJ01S0050605.1:0-18960 GCA_010110895.2 Picea sitchensis
ATTGAGGAATTTCGTGAACATTTTAAATAGTTTACTATCTTTTATGAAATGAATGGTCTCGTTGATTGGATTGGATGCATACAAGAATTAATTTAGGTGTGATAATTATTTTTATTAGTACATGTATGAGTCATGTATGTGCTAGTTAGACATGTATGCCTTGCACATGTACACTAGTATGTATAAGTGTTTTAAATTGATGATGTTGATTATTTGTTGTGGATGCATGAATCGTGTGTCGTTACTCTTGTATTGTAAATAACTCTAACTTTGGGATGAAGTTTCTTGAAGGGTGGGTGTATGTAACAACCCAAATTGATTAATTTTATCATAGTTTTTAATTTAAATTTAATTAATTATTAAAATACATTAATGATTCTTTTATTATTTTATTATTAAAAGGTGGGTGAAGTCATTAATGGGGGGATAAGGTTGTTTGGGAGTTAATGGGGGGATAAGGCTGTTGGGGAATTAATGGGGGGATAAGATTGTTGGGAATTGATGAGGGGGATTTGAGAGAGGAAGATAAGGAAGAAGGGAGGACTTGGAAGAGGGATCTCATTTTCTGTTTTAGGATTTATGAATTTTTTAAAGATAGAGGAGGAGGAAATTGGAAGAATTGTTTTGGGGAACTCTCACAGGGCATTGTTGTCGCTGGGAATTTTGGGCTTGGGGTCCAGGAAACTGCAAGGATTCCTGGAGCTATGGAGATGGAGAGGATGTTCCTAGTTGTCTGGGAGGTTAATATTCATTCTATGCAAGAACAAGAACATGATTAGACAGAAAAGGGACTAGATAAACCAACCTGTAGGTGGAGGTATGCATTATGTTGTTGTTATCATTATTCTGCTATTGCTGCTGATATTTTTATGTTGTTATCATTATCATGTTGTTACTCTTTATTCCCGGTTTATTCCAAGTATAAGAAAATCATGAAAGAAATTTAAACGAAATTTTAGTCATTTAAGTAGGAGTTTTTAGAAAACTTTTAATTAGTTTGAGTATTGAAAATAAAAAGGCTCTACAGGGAACTATTTTGGGGCATAGTTCTGATGATTTCTTAGACTTTGATATTTTGAGTATGAGATTTATGGTATGTTATCATCATAATATCTTTCAGTTTTAAATGCAATACTCATCTAAAGTTCTTTGATGACCTGGACATTTTACTTTTCTTTAATCTTGCAAAGTCATAGCTAATATTAGATTCACAACATTTTGAAAGTAAGGAAAGATATTTTTCGAAAGAAAACTCTGTACAAATATATTTCAGTTATATTTATTTCTTTTTATTTCCATGAATAGGATGATGTGCATAATGAATAAATTTGCCAAATGATAGCTTAGTTGGAAGATATTTTGAGGTTTTCTCTTTAGCACTCACACATTGCACTCCTCTACAACCATACAAAGAATATTCCAATATATCAAGAGAGGTGTACCACCTCTTTAAAAAAATAGGGGGATTTATCCTCATGATAATTTTGTTGAGATCTTAAACAATTTGAAAATCAAAATTTTTGGTGATGATATTGGGGACGAGTTATTTTCAGGGTATCTGAGGCTTTGTTTCAAATTTTATTAAGGAAATATGACGCAGACCTCCCCAACCCTTGGGCTGAAGATCCGCTCATAGGATCATTCTTTATATCCCTTGAGCCGAATCGGCTCTTTAGATTCCCTGCTGGAATCACAAATTATCGATCCACAGGTCTTTTCGGAAGCTCCCCTGCGCGAACTGCACTAGGCGCGAGCTCCACTTCTCCGTGCGACCACAACACTATGACCAAGGCCTAACCCAAAAGGTGCTTGTCACAACTCACCACTCGCGAGTTCGTGAGTCGAGGCTCCCGACTCTTTTTTTCCAATCTCGCGATACCTAAAATGGGTATAGCTCCGCTCTATCAGCACCCTCCACACGTGACCACCGGCTAAGCTTAATGTTATCTCCTCTCGCTACTCGCCACTTCGCAAGTTGTGGCGTCCTAACTTGGCACCTTCCTTTCACGAAACCCCGAGAAGTGATGTTGACTTTTCTCCTCACGTTCTCGCTACTCGCGACTTCAACATTTTCGGGACAAAAGTCTCAACCTCCTGTCCGCTGATATGCTAAAATGCCAAAATTCCGACACGTCGTCAACGCGGGTCCCACAACGAAACTTCCCGCCTTTTTGGAGTTTCGGACTTCGCGAATCCTGATGCTAAGATTTCAATTCTTCAACCCATGANCCCGAATGCATGATAGGCGCAATGAGACTCTGATCCAATGGTCCTCCCTTGACCTGGATCCTACGACTGTCCTAGCTCCTCGCAACTTTTCCACTCGCGACTTGGAGCACCCAATCTTTGGGATCTCACCTTGCGAACCTATGAGTTCGCGATATCCCTTGATCTCTGCCACCTGTCCTCCTTTGATGGACGACTACGATCCTCTCAAAAAATTTGCCACTTGCGAATCTTGATGCAAACATTTTAAACTTTCAACTCGCGAGTCCACAAAATGAGATTATGCGAGTGAATCCAACGGCCCTTGTTGGCTCAGATCCTACGGCCCGATTTCTCCTGAGCTTTCACTTAGAAAAACACTCTCCGTAACTCTCCTTTCTCTTCTACAAGATCTGACAGCTCTCGGGACTTCGCGAATTCTCCACGGAGAATTTCGACCATCCAATTCCTCCTTGACGATTCCTGGGAAATGAACAAAGTGTTCTTTCACGAAACTTATCCACCTACAAAACAACGTCATTGTGCTTTCTTACAACACTTCAAGGCACTAGCCCTCTTGAGCTTCCCTTCGACAACTTTGAAGAATCTATCCCTCCTGAGATTTCTCCACAAATCGAGTCTTCAAGAAGACTCCTGCACACACTCCTTGCGACAATTCTTCAAATACTTCCAAGTATTTGAACCTCTTCGACTCTGCGCACTCCCTGTGACAGTAGTCCTTCAACAATTTTGCTCAGGTTGCAAACAATGAGACTCTACTTAGCCAGCGCACACTTTGCACGACTCCTATGCTTAACTTGCACTTCTACAAGAATGAGAACAATGTTATCCCTCCTGAGCTTGCAGAGACGAACTCTGACTTCTGTCAACGCACACCTTGCGGACAATTTCACTGCACTCCTTACAGGAAAACTCTTGCTCAGATAGAGAAACAATTGAAACTTATTCTTTACTCTCTCAGACTTAGAATGCTTAACATGAAATCATACATACATGGCATAAAAGAAAATGTATATCAGAAAGAGTAAAACAATCATGAGCATAACATTCAATCATGCATACACAGAAAGTATTTGAACACCATGAGTCTGGATCAAAGCTTCATATATTAATCTCAGAACTTCTGTACATGGGTTATTCTACACAGTTTTATGCTTCTTCTTATCTATGCTCTATTGATCATGCTAATGTTACAATGATACAAGTGAGGGTGTCTATATCCATTTTCCCTCCATCTCCTAAAACTGTCTAATCTAAGAATTTAAAACTACCTACTTACATTTACTAGCATAAATGCCTCTTAATCCTTCAGATGAGAGAGGGATGCTCAAGGTCTGATTACAATCTACAAGTACGCCCTTTATTAATTATCTCATTTAAGTTTTGTGTAGCCAACTTCAAAACATTTCAAACAATTCATCATGTGCCAAAATGCGTTGGCGTTTGTCCCCCACTCGCTTGTTGTTGGCGATGCTCTGCCTTTGTTTTACTGAAAATCAGTATGTCATCAAGATACACAATGACAAATTTTCCGATGAACTCCTTTAGGACTTCATTCATCAACCTCATGAAAGTACATGGCGCGTTCGTTAAGCCAAACGACATAACAAGCCATTCATATAACCCCTCATTGGTTTTGAAGGCTGTCTTCCATTCATCTCCTTCTCTCATACGAATCTGATGATATCCACTTTTCAAATCAATCTTTGAAAAAAAATTGGCCCCACTCAAGCAATCCATCAAATNAGAAAATGTATATCAGAAAGAGTAAAACAATCATGAGCATAACATTCAATCATGCATACACAGAAAGTATTTGAACACCATGAGTCTGGATCAAAGCTTCATATATTAATCTCAGAACTTCTGTACATGGGTTATTCTACACAGTTTTATGCTTCTTCTTATCTATGCTCTATTGATCATGCTAATGTTACAATGATACAAGTGAGGGTGTCTATATCCATTTTCCCTCCATCTCCTAAAACTGTCTAATCTAAGAATTTAAAACTACCTACTTACATTTACTAGCATAAATGCCTCTTAATCCTTCAGATGAGAGAGGGATGCTCAAGGTCTGATTACAATCTACAAGTACGCCCTTTATTAATTATCTCATTTAAGTTTTGTGTAGCCAACTTCAAAACATTTCAAACAATTCATCATGTGCCAAAATGCGTTGGCGTTTGTCCCCCACTCGCTTGTTGTTGGCGATGCTCTGCCTTTGTTTTACTGAAAATCAGTATGTCATCAAGATACACAATGACAAATTTTCCGATGAACTCCTTTAGGACTTCATTCATCAACCTCATGAAAGTACATGGCGCGTTCGTTAAGCCAAACGACATAACAAGCCATTCATATAACCCCTCATTGGTTTTGAAGGCTGTCTTCCATTCATCTCCTTCTCTCATACGAATCTGATGATATCCACTTTTCAAATCAATCTTTGAAAAAAAATTGGCCCCACTCAAGCAATCCATCAAATCATCCATCCTTGGGAATGGGAATCTATACCTGATGGTTATCTTGTTGATTTACCTTGAGTCAGTACACATCCTCCAGCCTCCGTCTTTCTTTGGACTGAGCACTGTCAGAACAACACATGGACTGAAGCTTTCTCTAACCAACCCTTTGTCCATTAAATCCTGGACCTGTCTTTTGACCTCTTCATTCTCCTGCATCTTCAATCTGTACGCTGCTTTTTTTGGTAAACTAGCTCTAGGTATGAGATAAATATGATGACTCACACTTCTGATCGGTGGCAATGAACGGGGTAGTTCGTCCACTACTATGTCAGCAAATTCTTCCAACAGTTTATGAACCTCTTCCGGTAAATCATCTACCCTTGTACTGGTTAAAACAATTTTAGGCTTCCTGACCACAATGAATTGCGGTTCCTTCTTCTTCTTAACCTTTGTAAGAAGTTTCTTCCCACTCACGAGAAGTACAACGTTTCTTACTTGAGGTTTCACCTCTTTATCTTTGTGTGGAAGCAACAAGTGAGTTCTCCCATTCTTCTCTAGGGTGTATGTGTTCTTTCTCCCATCATGAATCACATTCCTATCATATTTCCATGGTCTACCCAGCAATGGATGAAAAACATCCATGGGAATGACATCACACAATATCTTATCATTATATCCTCCTATCTTAAATTCAGCTAAACTTTGTTTAGTGACATTTACCTGATGTCCTTTTTGTAGCCATAAAACTATGTATGGGCTTGGATGTTCAATCGTCTCCAGCTCCATCTTTTCTATCGTCTCTGTAGAAACGAGATTATATGTGCTACCACTATCCACAATGACCTTGCATACCCTATCCTTGGTCTTGCAAGCAGTCTAGAAAAGACTATTCCTTTGCACTGGATTCTCCATCTCCTTCTCTGGCGTTAAGAGAACTTTCCTCATCACCTCCTTCTTTCTTCTTATCTGGACATTCATAAGACTTGTGTCCAACCTTTCCACATGTGAATCATTTCATCACTCCACCTCTTCCTCTTCCTCTAACTCTAGCACGAGGAAAAGTGTTTCCATCAGCATACTGTCCCCTCTACAAACTTCCACCTCTCTCAGTCTGAGTCTGAGGTTTCTTGCAGTCTTCCTTGGATTTTTTATTTCTATCCTGGGCAACTGATTTTCCTCTTTCTTGACTTCTGCCTCAGCCTCTTTGACCTTATTTTCAGCTCATCTTCTCTTTATCTTTTAGATCCATCTGATAAACATCTTCCACCGTTCGGATAGTCATCATGCTCATCTCATCCTGAATGTCGTATCTCAGGCCATTCATATACCTGGCAACCTTCTCATCATCACTTTCACGATGACCTGCCCTGATGTTCAGCCTATAAAATTCTTCAGTGTACTCCTTCACTGACATCATCTTCTGTCTCAAATTATGCATTCTTCGAAACAAAGTAATTTGGTAGTCCCTGGGAATGAATTTCGCCTTCATCTTTGCGATCATCCTATCCTAACTCTTGATTTTCTGCTTGCCTTTGCAGCATCTGTCAGCTTGTAGCTCATCCCACCAAAATGTTGCATGTCCTTTAAGTCTTGTGACAACATGTTTGACCTTTTTGTCTTCCTCGACATCTTCATAGTCAAAATATGTGTCCAGAGCTCTAATCCAGTCTAGAAGCTCTTCAGCATCCAGGTTTCCTTCATATATTGGAATATCCATTTTTACTCTAGCACCCATTCTTGCAACAACCCTGATCAGGCATTCATTTGCTGCATCTTCTGTTGTAACTTCTTCTCTTTCATGTCCAGCTTCATCTTCACTTACAGATTCACTGACATCTCCAACACCAGCTGTGCACCTCTGTTTTATTTCCATGTCCATGACTCTAGCACGTAGGTCATGTATATCTCTTTCCATGGTTGGATTTGGCACCTGCCTACCCCTTTCTCTTGACATCTCCCTATTCTCTGGTGGATTGGGTGTTTGTCTATATCTTCTTCTTAGTGGCATGGCTGAGATTTTATTTCTCGCTTTCCCTATCTGAAGTATACAAACAGAGTCAAGCTCTGATACCAACTAATGCAGACCTCCCTGACCCTCAGGCCAAAGATCCGCTGAAAGGATCGTTCTTTATCTCCCTCGAGCCGAATCGACTCTTTAGATTCTTTGCTGGAATCACAAATTATCAATCCACAGGTCCTTTCGAAATCTCCCTTGTGCGAACTACACTAGGCACGAGCTCCACTTCTCCGTGTGACCACAGCACTATGACCAAGGACTAACCCAAAAGGTGCTTGTCACAACTCGTCACTCGCAAGTTCGTGAGTCGAGGCTCCTGACTCTTTTTTTCCAATCTCGTGATACCCAAGATCATGAAATGGGTATAGCTCCCCTCTGTCATCACCCTCCATGTGTGACTACCGACTAAGCTTAACACTAGCTCCTCTCGCTACTCGCCACTTTGCAAGTTGTGGCGTCCGACCTTGGTACCTTCCTTTCACGAAACCCCGAGAAGTGATGTTGACTTTTCTCCTCGTGTTCTCGCTACTCACGACTTCAAGATTTTTGAGACAAAAGTCTCGACCTCCTGTCCATCGATATGCCAAAATGTAGAAATTCATACATGTCGTCAACGTGGGTCCCACAACGAAACTTCCCGCCTTTTTGGAGTTTCAGACTTTGCGACTTTGCGAATCCTGATTCTAAGCTTTTGGTTCTTCAACCCATGAAACCCCCAAATGCGCGATAGGCGCAATGAGACTCTGATCCAACGGTCCTCCCTTGACCTAGATCCTATGGATGTCCTAGCTCCTCACGATTTCACCACTCGCGACTTGGAGCACCCAATCTTTGGGCTCTCACCTTGAGAACCTCCGAGTTCATGAGATCCATTGATCTCTGCCACCTGTCCTCCTCCGATGGACGACTGTGATTCTCTCATGACTTCGCAGCTCATGAATCTTGATGCAAATGTTTTAAACTTTCAAATCGTGAATCCACGAAATGAGATTATGCAAGTGAATCCAACGACCCTTGTTGGCTCAGATCCTATGACCCAATTTCTCCTTAGCTTGCACTTAGAAAAACACTCGTTGTAACTCTCCTTGCTCTTCCGCAATATCTGACGACTCTCGGGACTTCGTGAATTCTCCATGGATAATTTCGATCGTCCAATTCCTCCTTGACGATTCCTGCGTAATGAACAAAGTGTTGTTTCACAAAACTTATCCACCTACAAAACAACGTCGCTGCACCTTCTTACAACACTTCAAGGCACTAGCCCTCTTGAGCTTCCCTTCGACAACTTCGAAGACTCTATCCCTCTTAAGCTTTCTCCACAACTCGAGTCTTCAAGAAGACTTCTGCACGCACTCCTTGCGGAAATTCTTCAAATACTTCCAAGTATTTGAACCTCTTCGACTCTGCGCACTCCCTGTGACAGCAGTCCTTCAACAATTTTTCTCAGGTTGCAAACCCTGAGACTCTACTCAACCAACACACACTTTTCATGGATCTTGTGCTTAACTTGCACTTCTGCGAGAATGAGAACAATGTTATCCCTCCTGAGCTTGCAGAGACAAACTCTAACTTCCGTCAATGCACACCTTGCGGACAATTTCACTGCACTCCTTGCAGGAAAACTCTTGCTCAGACAAAGAAACAATTGAAACTCATTCTTTACTCTCTCAGACTTCAAATGCTTAACATGAAATCATACATACATGGCATAAAATCAAATGCATATCAGAAAGAGTAAAACAATCATGAGCATAACATTCAATCATGCATACACAGAAAGTATTTGAACACCATGAGTCTGGATCAAAGCTTCATATATTAATCTCAGAACTTCTGTACATGGGTTCTTCTACACAGTTTTCTGCTTCTTCTCCACTATGCTCTATTGATCATGCTAATGTTACAATGATACAAGTGAGGGTGTCTATATCCATTTTCCCTCCGGCTCCTAAAACTGTCTAATCTAAGAATTTAAAGCTACCTACTTACATTTACTAGCATAAATGCCTCTTAATCCTTCAGACGAGAGCGAGACACTCAAGGTTTGATTACAATCTATAAGTACACCCTTTCTTAATTATCTCATTTAATTTTTGCGTACCCAACTTCAAAACATTTCAAACAATTCATCATGTGTGAAAATGCATTGGCGTTTGTCCCCCACTCGCTTGTTGTTGGCGATGCTCCTGCATCAAAATAGAGTCTCCATGGTTCAAAGTTTCAAAAAGGAGATTGAAAAATACTACTACTTGTTCTAGATGCACAGGGTTTATAAAAAACATATTCAAAGTTATTTGAATGACCTCAAAGATAATGTTCCTCGATATTTGGGCATAATTCAAATATAAAAATATTTGAAGAGCCAAGAACCATGAAAGATTCAGGAGAATGAACTCCCTGGAAACTCCATTGAAAGAAATTTTGAATTCCTTGGTGACTCCATTGGGAAGATTCTAGAATCTCAAGAAAATCCTCATGGAGACTCCACAAAATATTTTTTTTCATGTCATGTTGCTCCTTTTCCTTCTCCACCAAGTCCATCAATGGATTTTCAAGACACATAAAAAATGAGAGGTATCGAAAGAAGGAAGCGGTTGCATATAATCCCTTTAAATTTTTAAGGAGTAGATCATCAAATGACAAACATTTCTATTGAAATATTTCCCACATTCTTTGGGAATACTTCATAGGATGTAGAGAAACATTTGTTTAAATTCAAAATCAAATTTGATGTTTTCAATATAATATAATGTTACATGTCGATTATTTTCACAATATCTGCATGGTAAATGCTCGTGAATGGTTATTTTCATTATTGCCTGGGACCATTACTAGTTGGTATGTGTTGGAAACTTCATTTACAGAAAAGTACATCCCAAGAGTGCACCCATATTCCCTTTCTGGTGTTTTTAATGTTGTTTCCCACCCACCCTCTCCAATATGGGAACAAGACAATGAAGTGAGTGATTTAGAAGAAAAACCTAATCAAAGATTGGATTTTTTTTTGAATCAATCCCTATTGCTGAAATTGAAAATGAGAATTCCAATTTTCAAGTACAAGATTTCAGCTTCTCATATACCTCATATGAGGATCTTTCAGGAAGTAAGTTTGAGAATGAAATTGAGGAGTCTCCACCAAATTCACAAAAATATTTCATCCAACATGTTCATGTGAAAAATGTTGCAATAGGATTGCCGATGGCCACATCTTGATGATACAAAGTCACATGAACATTGACAGCAAGAAGAATTGGTGTAAGAAATTTATCTTGAGAACAATGATGGGTAATATTTTCATTGCATGAAGGAAGAATGCTTTCAGGAAATTTTCAATGAATCAAGAATCTTGGATGTGGTTGGGGATAAGGAGAAAGATGAAAATCTTTTAAATTGGGAAATATTTTATCCAACCAAAGATTGCAACACTCGTGAGTAACCAAGAGTCAATTTTATTGAATCATGGTTCCAAATAGTTTTTTGGCCAAGCAATGCAATCAGACTTTGGGAACATCTGGCTCAATTTTACTTCAATAGACTTTGGTCATGAAATTGACTCCTTAATAGAGGCCTCGTTATGTTCCCCCATTCTTGAGTTCATTTCACAGATCAATTGGATGTTTGAATGGCTCCATTGGAAATCTACTTGCACTTGAAAAGTGTCCCTTTCCTCCAAGTAGGTTAGGGTAGGTAGATCTTGTTTGTACATAGTTTGTTTCTTCAGTCAAAGTTTTTCATAATAAAATAATTGATAGATGGAGATAATTTTTGAAGATGGTTCCATTTCCCAATGGATGAGGAATTACAAGAATTTATTTTGAACATGACTCCATAGCACAAAGGACCAAGATTCTAGATTCTCAACAACTCATCGTTGGAGCCAATTGTTGATTTGTTTTCACCCATCAAATAGAGACCATTTTTTTTTCAAACTTGAAAAGTTCCAAATAATCTTTAACTATTAATCATAAAGACCCAACATGTTTCCAATCAAATTCAGTTTTGTAGTTCTTCATCATGAAAGTCTAACATGGATAGTTTCTCTTTGAAAAAAAAGAGAAGGAGAAGAAAGGATACTAAAATAAGGAAAATACTTATGTCTATCTTCTCACTAAATAACACTATGTCTCAACTCTGTCTAGCATCTTACGAAATAAAAAATAAATGTCAAATGCCCAAGATATCACCATTTTTCCTCCTCTATTCACCAATTTTCCCCTCCATTTTAACAATATTGACTAATTATTGTTACTTACTCTCACATTCCTTACTCTCCACACTTCATACCTGCCATTTTTATCCATTTTTACTATCTTTCCACTCTTTCTACTCTACTCTCCTTCCTCACTACTCTTCATACTTGGGAAAGTTTTCAATCTTCCACACCATTTCCATAGTTAACCTATTCCATACTTCACCATTTTTATACTTATCATTCCATACTTATCCATTTCCATTATTATTTATACATTCATTTCTTTTATTTCCATTTTTCATTTCCTTTCCATTATTTCATTTTCCATTTCTATTTTCCTTTTCCATTTTCCTTTCTCCTTTCCCATTTTTTTTCTTTTCCCATTTCCATTTTCCATTTTGTTTTTCCATTTCCTTTTCCATATTTCATGTAACTCTTTCCATATTTCACATAACTCCTTAACTCCCCAAAACTTAGTCAAATTCTAAATTTCATTGTGGTCCAAGAGTCTATGGGTTTGAATTAGTTTAATTATCCAATCCCTCACCCACCATCCTCCTTCTCCCGCTTGTCCATGATCCCGCTTGTACATGGTCCTGACTATGCATAGTCCTTCTCTTCCCTCAAGACTTAGTCATTTTTTACAACTTATTTTTACTAAGTCTTATCACAACCCTTATCCTCCCATTCCTCCATAGTCCAACTCCTCCCGATCCATAGTCCATAGTCCCTCTCCTCCCTATCCATCTCTTTCTGATCCAATTCTCTTAATACTTAGCCTTTTGTACCGATATTTTCCTCCTTACCTACCTCCGATCCACTTATCTTAATACTTATCCCTTTTTAACCAAGATTTACCTCCTTACCTACCTATGATTTCACATAACCCTGTCGCCTCTTAATACTTAGTCTTTTTTAACTCCTTACCAACCTACGCATTCACATAAACACTTCATTTATTTTAGTATTATTTCTCAATAACAATTCTTATCCTAAGTTTTTTTCCATTTATTTCTGGGCACACCTCCCAATGACACATGGTAGTAAAGACCTATTATATGTGGACACGTGGAAGTGAGGTGGATGTATCCTTGGATTAAACATGGAAGTGACGTGGACCTACCCTTGGGTGACACATGGATGAACATAGAAGAATGGATAGTTAGTTGGCATGATGATTGGGTAATGATGTGACGGTCAAAAGATAAGTTATGCACACGATACAAGGATTTCTATGGCTCTCTCTACCTCACATAAAAATGGCATAGAGATGAAATTTCCATATAAATATTTCAGGAGCAGCCCCGTCAATTAATGTGGGATAAATAATTTGAATTGGAAATCTAAGGCTCAAAATCCACAAAGACAGATCAACGATGGTTGAGTCTCCATCTTTTGGAGCGCATATCTCTTGATCTAGACGTCCTTTTTTAGAAAACAAGACCTCGTTGGAAAGGTAAATAGATGAATAACACAAAGGAAGTGGTTTCAAAGGATGAAATATTAATTATAATTTCCTCAAAATTAAATTATAGTTGAGACTATTTTCAGTCTTAAAAACAAATTATTTTCAGAAATTGATTTATGTAAAAAAAAATTGAGCTTCTAAAGTGGGACGCAGATATTGGAATGAATACCAAAGATCATATTTACTAAAATGATTAAGTCATTGCACCAAAAGGGAAAACCCTAACCAAAAATTAGTTTCAAGAAGATGAAGATGAGATTACAAAAGAGAAGAACAGGCAGATTAAAAAGGTTGGCACTGGAGTTGTTGGTTGTTGGAGAGTTTTGCTACACAGGTCTTTCTACTTGAAGCAAGTTTTGCCTCTCCAAATATTTGTGAATCAACCTGTGTGACTTTCCCATTCATATTTATCTCTGCTGGACTCTTTTCATCATATTTTATTTGTATTTTTTCTTACAAGAAGATATTTTTCTGATATGTTATTTCTCTAAATTCTTCAGTCATGTCATGATATTCTCAGTCCAGAGGAGTAAAATCCCATCTTGTAAAAATAAAATATAGTAAAATTACATTTTATCTATTTGTAATTGAGATCGTTGAGACTGTTATTCCAGTCTTGTTTTTCAGAAATTGTTAGACTTGACATAATTAGGATATTATTATTGATTTATCCCATAGAGAACTATTTCGAGGCATAGTTCTAATGATTTCTCAGACTTTGAGATTTTTGGAATGTGCTCATCATAATATATTTCATTTTAAATGCAATACTCATCTAAAGTTTTTTGATGATTTTTCCATTTTATTTTACTTTCATCTTGAAAAGTCAGTTGATCTTAGATTTACAGTATTTTAAAAGGAAGGAAAGATAGTTGTTGAAAGAAAACTCTGTACAAATTTGTTTCAGTTATATGTATTTATTTTTATTCCCATGAATAAGATGATGTTCTTAATGAATAAATATTCTAAATCAGATATTTTTTGGAAGATATTTTGGGGTTTGATCTTCAAAACTCATCCACTATATTCATCTACAACCATATAGTGAATCTTCCAATATATCAAGAGAGGAGAACCACCTCTTTAGAAATGTAGGGGAATTTATCCTCATGATGTTGTTGTTGAGATGTTAAACAATATGAATATCAACATATATATATATTGGGGAAAAATGATCATGTTAAAGTTCATGTAGCATTAAATCCCACTACCAATCTAAACTATTGATCTTGGCAAATCCCCACTGTTCAATACAATGAACATGCAGGTTGGTCCTCGAAGGAATTAGGGTACGAGGATGGGACCCACTCATCGCACAACTAATATCAGGGGGATAGGTGGTGGTATGTCATTGGAGACACCTAAGAAAGGGTGGGAGATAGAGTTTGCTAGGTGGTAATTAGGGTATATATGGGACCCGTGTAAGTAGTGGAAAGCTAATCCTAAAATATGGGGATATATGTTTATTTAAAAAGGGGAATTTTATGGTAAATATTGATTCCAGATAGGTGAATATCCAAAGGAATTAAGGATCCTATATGGAGTGGAACCCTTTTAATGGAACTGTGAATTCAGGTCACAGGATATTTTGTAGTGATGTAAGGCAAGGAGACCAAATGAGTGAGCTCGATAGCTTCGTGGGCTTTAGGATTTAGGAAGAAATGTGTATATGCTAAGGGGCCATCCCGATGATGAATTTACGATGGCTTTGTCCATTGTGGAATGTGAAAAGGATCATGAACCTGACATGTGGCATTTTGTTGGGGGAAGACTAAAAGTGAAATCTCGATGTTCTTGCAAATTTCGACTTTCAGAAATACCATGTGAAGGTGGAGTCAACTGCCCAAAGGGATAATGTGGTAGAGTGAGAGATTGATACCCTTGTGGGCCTTGCCAAACAATGAATGGGTCGAGCCTTGGACAACATGGAAAAAGGAGCCATGTAGGATGGGACCCATATGGATAGGTCCACATGGATGCCACATGGTAGGATGACATCATCATGTGGATGATGTGCAAGAACTTCTAGAGGGTACAACTTCATGCCTAGAGCTTGGATTTGAGCATATTTATAATAATTGGAAAGCTATTGGAGAGAAGAATTGACTTTTGAGTTCTTTGAAATAGGGTCTAGGGTTACCCTTGAGAAGGGTGAAATTAGAGGAAAGAGAAGAGTTTTGTATGACCCACAAGCCTAAGGATAATTAGGGGGGATGGTATCTTACATGGATATCATGTTTCCAAAACATATTATCATCATTATGGAAAGAACTAGGATAACAAAAAGACACAATGATGGTTTTTCCAAAGGAAATCCAAAAGTTCATACCAAAATTGTACAACGTGGTAATTCTTAAATTGACCCCTCTATTATTGTGGGAAATTATTGTTGATGAGTATGCTATCCCATGTAATGTTTATAGGGAGGAAACCATTCTAGGGAAATTACTAGGGCGGGATCCCCTTGAAGCTATCATTCATAAATGGGTTAGGGAAGCCTCAATGATATGTAAACTGCCATGGATATTCCACTGGAATAGTTCGTCACAACTAATATTGCTATATTATGAAATATTTTATTATGCAATTTAATTCCTTAGATATCGCATTTATTTTTACTAGCATAGTACTCAAATTTATGGAAATAATTGAAATTCAAAATGAAAGAACAAGAAAATGAACACACCATCCACACAAATGAATACAATATGTGTCTTGGGATAACCAATATGAGATAAAACCCATATAGAAGGTGAGGTCTATGCTCTTCTATCTCTTATTTAGTTATAAAATGAAAGTACAAAGAAAGGGAAATTCTCTATGTAGTTTCCTTTAACATTTTGGCCTAAATGGAAGCTACATAATCTTCTCCCTCCTATATTATGCTCTCAAATCCCACTCCTAGATGTTATGTTCAATTATGGAACAAGTACAACACTAAAATAATGGAACCCCTTCTCTTCCTAGTGGCCCAATATTTAACATATCCTGATACTCATATAGGGTTAGGTTTAGGTTTTTTGCATGCCTCAACCCTTAATTAATTCCAGGATTTTGGAACCTATATAATCTTATTGAAATTCAGCATGTGACAATCCCCACATGTGTGAGTAATGGGGGCTAATGTGGCATCCACTTGGTACCATTGTGGTTATTTGGATAAGTCAACTTGAAAGAAGCATAACTTCTGTATATGAGCTCCAATTGAGCTGATTTTTGAACCGTTGGAAAGCTCTCAATGTGTATGACAACTTGAAGGGGTTGTGAGGTATGATTTCAATTTTTGACCCCAAATATGTTTTAGGGTACCCTTCTAGTAAAAACATTGTGTAGGGAAAAATAGGATTAGTTCTCCCTTCAACCCAAACATGGGAAGTATGACCCAAACATATATCATTAATATGAATCAATTTAGTTTTGGTTTATTTGAAATGAATTCCACTAAGGGTGGGGAATAATTTTATAGAAGCTACACCTATCCACATTGTTTGAAAAAATATCCTTCTATTTTGATGTCTCTAATAGATAATCAATGTGCATGCTTATTACAACCACTCTCTTGAACCACTGCCCAATATGGTTTTATATAAAATAGGGGCGAGGGTAGAGAATGTGTATGCAATGTTATATTATGAATACTTCTCACCTGTAGAGTTTAAGCTTCATTGGTTGTCTGAAAATAATTTAGAATGTTCTTCCTTGACCTTGTGGGGTGGTAGGTTGGATCTTGTGGTGGGTTATTTCCATTTCCTACACTGTGGAATTTATGTGAGGCTATGGATAACAAATTTCTACCATCCACTACAACCAAAATAAGACTATGAAAAACGAATATAGGGAGGTCTCACAAGAGAGACAATGTAATCCCTTTGTTCTAGAGAAGTAATATCAAGCGCCCAAGCTATGCTAATTTTTTAGTGCGAATAAGAATAATCGAGACATGGGATATAATATCTTAGCCATGTTTCATTAGATTTAGACACAAGATATTCCTATGGAGCCTTTCCTCAAATTCTTATCCATATAATAGGTTGGGAATAATTTGTGATCCCTCGAAGTTATGGAAAGGAAGATCATTAAATAGGAGTAAATTGGATGAAACTTTGACACCCATTACAAGGCTATATTACAAAGAAAACTTTAGTTAGAGGAAGGAAAGTGCTCAATGTAGAAATGTATAGATGTAATTCCCATCAAATTTTCTTGAAGATAAAAGGACACATGACTAGGCCTTAGCTTGGATGGATTGATAGTTTCCCTTCCTTATGAGAAATAACTTCGTATTGATGGATTCATGTACAAATTCTACAAGGTTATATATGAATTCATTACTTTCCCTCTGTAGGTATAAAATGAATATTTGATCAAGGAATACTTGGGAGCATATATTAATCAAGGTTTCAACAAATTCATCCCCAAAGGGGTTGAGCCTGAGATAATCACCAACTCAAGGTTGATTACCTTTTTTAATAACTCATATAAGATACTATCCAATGCCTTGGACTCATGAATGAATCGTTTCTTGCCTAAGTTTGTGTAGCCGAATAAATTTTTATTCATTTGGAGTGCTTCATTCTAGACTACATTATTTGTTTTTGGGAAAGGATGGAAAATGAACTAGCCTATGGTCTAGACACCATATTCATTAAAATTGATTTTGAAAAGTATTATGATTTGTTGGAATGGCTATTTGTACTTTCAACCCTTAAATCCCTTAGTTATGTTGCAATTTTCCTTTGGGATATAAAAACATTGTTTACAATATCCTTAACCACTCTTTTCATTAATGAATGGAGACTTGGGGAACTATAATTTTATCAGTCCATTTGATCAAGTTGTACACTCATCCTGTATGTGTTCATTGTATAGGAACTTAAATAATTTTTGAGCTAGAAGGTAACCCTAGGAATGCCTAAATGGATTCCCCTCCCTAAGTTAGAGTCAAGAAAAATGGTCAATTGAAATTTTGTTGATGACTCTTTCTTGAATATCCTTAAGGAGTAATTTCCTTGGGATGACACTATGAAATTTCTTGGTAGAAAACCCCATTCTATAAGAAGAGTGAACATCTAAGAAAAAATGGTTGGCCAACCCAAATTGGGATTGGATCCATCCAAAACAACTATTAAATTCTTTGTTATCCCCTTTACCTTATAGGCCTTACTTAAATAGATTAGTAAGGTTTCCATGTAGAGGGTCGAAAGAAAATTGAGAAATGGATTACCAAATCCTAGTTGGCCTTAACAACTAAATTTCCATATATACACCAATATTTTAACAACCATATTTCTATTTTTCATCTTGTTGGGTTCCCTCATAGTTGGAATACTAGTGTTTGCAAAATTCCATTTGGAATTTACTTTGGGATAATGGTATCCAAGGTAAAGGATTTCACATAGGTAGTTGGGAGTTGTGTTGTATACCTTGAGACCAATGAGTCGTAGGCACAAGTATGACCCATATTAGGAAATGAATCTTGGAAGGTGTTGTTGTGGCACATAATCAATAAAGTGGTATTGTTGGTCAAGTAGGGGTGGAAGAGGCTCTCTTTACACATAATTATGATTAACCTAGCTTGGGTAAATATCATTGGGACATTCATGCTTCAAAACATATGGAAAACATGGGAGGTAGTAAAATCATTCCTTTTATAAAGGGAACCTTCCCTTAGGATAATCCTATGAATGGCCATATATTATGGTGGTCTCCTCTTCTATTGATTGAAGGAAAACCATTGGTTGAGATGACCTAGTTATTTAATCAATTTTTTTTTCAAAGGGGATTGCAGTTGGCCATTGACCCTTGTAATGGTTAGACTCACTCTTGGATACCTTGGCTAGAGATTATAAAAAAGTTTGAACTATGCCATATGAATAACTTTGTGGTGGAATGAATTCAATATGTGATTTTGGATGAGTTTATGCTTAAGTTGGGTCTACATGGCCCAATATATTGGTGGATGGACTTGAAGTGGGGGAATGCTACCACCTTCACAAAATGAAAGCATGAACTAGTATAAAATGGCTTTTCTCATGACTAATTATAGATGTATGATTGAATTTCCCAAGGAAAATTAAAAGGAAGTAGAAGACTTTCCTTTTTAGGTTCATAGTCCTATGGAAGTCAATCCTAGAACCTAAGAAATAAATATTTACCTAATTTATGATAATAAGGGATTATTGGATAGAAAAATAATTCTATGTTCAAGAGTTCTAAAATTAAATTGTCCATAGTGCAGTCATTCTAAGAATTTGAAGCATGTTTTTTAGTTTTTCATTTTAGCCACATCTACATGGGCTTGAGAGGAGGCTTGCTATCAAAAATATATTCCAACCTCCATTTCATGGAGAGAAAATATCTTATAAGATAAAATTACCATGGGTTATATAATTTTCCTCGGCCTAACTACTTGTGAAACTTGAATTTCTTTATTTTCTTTGGAAAAAACACAATGATGTGATATTAATTAGGCATGATCTTACCCATTGTTTTACATAGTATGATGGGGCATTAATTTGTGTTAGTATATCCATGTAAATTATAACACAACATGTAATTATTAGATGGAGAGAGACAACCTACAACAATT
>SNQJ01S0050605.1:18970-31538 GCA_010110895.2 Picea sitchensis
CAATAAAGTGGTATTGTTGGTCAAGTAGGGGTGGAAGAGGCTCTCTTTACACATAATTATGATTAACCTAGCTTGGGTAAATATCATTGGGACATTCATGCTTCAAAACATATGGAAAACATGGGAGGTAGTAAAATCATTCCTTTTATAAAGGGAACCTTCCCTTAGGATAATCCTATGAATGGCCATATATTATGGTGGTCTCCTCTTCTATTGATTGAAGGAAAACCATTGGTTGAGATGACCTAGTTATTTAATCAATTTTTTTTTCAAAGGGGATTGCAGTTGGCCATTGACCCTTGTAATGGTTAGACTCACTCTTGGATACCTTGGCTAGAGATTATAAAAAAGTTTGAACTATGCCATATGAATAACTTTGTGGTGGAATGAATTCAATATGTGATTTTGGATGAGTTTATGCTTAAGTTGGGTCTACATGGCCCAATATATTGGTGGATGGACTTGAAGTGGGGGAATGCTACCACCTTCACAAAATGAAAGCATGAACTAGTATAAAATGGCTTTTCTCATGACTAATTATAGATGTATGATTGAATTTCCCAAGGAAAATTAAAAGGAAGTAGAAGACTTTCCTTTTTAGGTTCATAGTCCTATGGAAGTCAATCCTAGAACCTAAGAAATAAATATTTACCTAATTTATGATAATAAGGGATTATTGGATAGAAAAATAATTCTATGTTCAAGAGTTCTAAAATTAAATTGTCCATAGTGCAGTCATTCTAAGAATTTGAAGCATGTTTTTTAGTTTTTCATTTTAGCCACATCTACATGGGCTTGAGAGGAGGCTTGCTATCAAAAATATATTCCAACCTCCATTTCATGGAGAGAAAATATCTTATAAGATAAAATTACCATGGGTTATATAATTTTCCTCGGCCTAACTACTTGTGAAACTTGAATTTCTTTATTTTCTTTGGAAAAAACACAATGATGTGATATTAATTAGGCATGATCTTACCCATTGTTTTACATAGTATGATGGGGCATTAATTTGTGTTAGTATATCCATGTAAATTATAACACAACATGTAATTATTAGATGGAGAGAGACAACCTACAACAATTTCTATAGTTTTGGGGAGATTCTCAATGTATGATGATTCACGAGTTTTCTTTAGTGTAGTCATAGTTGAGTGTCTGTCATAGGGATACAAAACTAGTTATAGAGTAGAAAGAGTTGCCCCATAGTGTATTGATTGTTCGCACATGGGGCAATGAGTTTATAACTTTGACCCTTGCTATTTTTAAGGATCCCAATAATTTATTGTAAGGTACACAGGTGTATTTTCCCATTTGTTCCTACTTGTTTGAAAAACTTGATCTTATTATTTGAGGGCATTTGTTTATAAATGACCTAGTTCATTGACAGGTATTTTGATGATAGAACTCAAACTTTTAAATTATTTGATTGGTTTTTTAATGTTATGATTTTTAATGTGTTCATTTAAAATGATCATATGATAACATGGATGAATTATATGTACATTGATATGATGTAAATGATGTTGTTCATTTACATGGTTTTGACACACTAAAATGAAAATATTGGATAGAATAGCTTGCAAATTCTACTAACAGTTTTTCTAGTGTGACATGAAACCATGAGCATATATGGACGTGGGAGTATGTCAATATAATATTGTTCTCTAGATTGAGTTAGGGTACCATAACATGTTATATGATTAATTTTATGCTCTAATTTGGATTATGGAATTACTTGATGAGTTGATTGTAGTGTGTGTAGACATAGGGAACATGCTTGTCGGTCAGTCCACATATGGGTAGTGGGATTGTAAATAAGTGTATAGGGCACCATTAGGGGAGCGGGAATGACATTTTTGTTTCCACCTAATAGCACTCTTTTTCCATGATCAGGGTTCAAAAGTGAGGGACACTTTTGCTAAGAGGTTTCACATTATCGTGAGGGTAGGTCATGGATTTAATCACTCATGAGGTTTGTATTAGAGGCACACAATAAGGTGATAACAAGATTAGTGACCATTATTCTCTCAACAAGGGTGACAAAGGTTGAGTTAATGATGTCTCAATAGTTGCACCATTTCCACCACCAAGAAAATTGGATTCTTGGGTATGCATACACATGACCCTTGGTACTTATTGAAATGTAACTCTTCAAGGGAATGTAGAAGCATGGAACACTTGGTATTAGTTATAATTAATTATTAAGTATATAATGAAGAAAGATTGATAAAAAAATATAACAACTATTGTCTTAATATAAATCTTTTATCTAATATGAAAAAAAAATGATCATATAGTTTATTCATTTTTTTTTGTAAATAAAAAGATTTAATTCCTCAAAAATATGTTGTAATCCTACATAATAGAGCCATGTATGGAGGTCTTCCACCTGTTCTTCCAGACAAGTGGAAATAGGAACAGATAGAAACCTTATGTTCTAGCTGTATCATGACAAACAACCACCACCTATTTTTCTAAAAAATTGGAAACCAGAGCAGGTGGAAGGGGAATGTAGTGTCTAAATTGTCTGAGCATGCATAGAGAATTATGAAAACGACTATGGAAATTATACTGTATATTTTCAAAAATAGTGCATAAAGATAAAAGGAAAGGACAAAGCATCAAAAGAACCATTGAAACATGTGTGGTCATGAGTTCCACCATGAGGAGTGAAGACATACAGTTGCACATATGTTAGGCACTGTTGCTAGCTCTATGAGCTTGAGAGCGCTCCATAAAAAAATTTGAGTCAGTTGCTAAGCAAGGTATGCCTGTGAATATGTTCCTTCATGTCCATGCGCATCTCAAAGATGCTCTGGCGTGAGGATACAAGTGGAGTGTGATTCACGATCCTGAGCTGAGGAGGGTGGTGGAGGCTCTATTGGGTAGTCGACCGATGAAATATATTCCCAAATTATGCAAGTCTACTAGTTCGAGGTGCAATATGCTGCAGGGATGGAGTGACTGGTGCTAGGAAGGTCATGGGGGTATGGAACTGTGTACAGGAGGGAATATGGTGGAACAATAATTGGCTCTTCTGGAATCACCTCCTCTACAATGGCCATTGGAGGTATAATTTTCTCCCCATCCCGACAAATCAGAGAGGTAGATGAAGACTAGGCAAGCCAGTGAATTCGAAATTTCCTAGAAGCATAGTTGTACCAGGAAGGCACTCTCTTAGGTTTACCATGCTCCTGTGGCATGGTGGTGGAAAAAAACCAGATTGTAAGCGGCTTGAGAATTCACAAAGCGGGGAGAACAAGAGGAGAAAATCAAAAATGCGATAGCTCAGCTAAGTGGGAGGAACCATAACATACTCGGAGGAAGTGGAGAGGCAATAAAAGAGACGAAATGACCTTACGCATGCCTCTCATACCCATCATCATCCACCAGCCATGTTGCACTGAAGGCACCATTAAACCTGCGCGAGGGAGTTGTCAAACTTGTTCTGAAGTGCCTTGAATGTTTCCCTCCCTACGAGAAATGAGAGTGTGGGCCCTCGCACGCTCTTTTAATACTAGGATTTGCATGCTAGCAACATGGAACCCCATCAAGGAGAGGGAAATCATGTTGACCGATTTACATGCACTAGAGAAACAACGAGGGAGTTGGCGAGATTCAAACATCCATTTGAATTATCTCCTCCTTTGAGACGACCCCTTCATTATCCAGGTGATCTTCTACCTTATTAGTCTCACTTTTCACATGGTAAGGGATGAGAGTGAGGGAGGGTCGCAGGAGGGATATGAATTCTTCAAGCAAGCCTAGAAGCCTCCAACTTGGGGAGATTTTTGATAGCCTGGAGCCATGGATGATTTTTGAAACCAGTGAGATTATCACCTGGGAGTCCCCTTCCATCATGAGTTGGTTTATGTTGTGACAGATTTCAAGTTTGACCCCTTTGATGAGACTCCATAGTTCTGTTGCATTATTTGTGTTGAGTCCTAAGTGGCCCAATATGATGTGAATAATTCGCCCAATACTGTCTTAGAGAACAACCCCAAATCATGTTGGTCCTAGATTTCCCTTTGAAGAACCATCAAAATTTAGTTTTACGAATCCTTGAGGGGGGCGAGACCAAGAGGAAGGGATGCGATTATGAATGGAAAAAGGAGGGGGGGGGGAGTTGGTGAGGGAGATCAAGGAGATTAAACTACCATGACAAGAGGATGATACGTTTTGGAGGATTGCATTGAATATATGTGTCTAATGACGAGCTCTAATGTGGGTGAGAGGGGGGGAGGAATGGGAGTGAAAAAATATTTTGCTTCTTTCTTTCCATATTTTCCAAACGATAAATCATGGTAGCAGTTGTCAGATGCGATCTAAAATTGGGCTCTAATAAGTGATTAAACCCTAATTTTTGATAGTGTTGACAATTTTGTCTCTGTTTCTGTTGGAGCGAAGCATTATTTGCGCTGCCATATCCCAGATTGCCCCACTGTGAGGGAATTTCTTTAGAATGTGCTCCATTGTTTCCTCATGTTTTCAGTATGTTAACACTCTATAATTTGCCCAAGGCTGTCGAGGAAATCACTGAGGTAACATCAAACCACTTTGGAGTCTTGAATCTAGCCCTCAAGGACTCAGAGAGGGCTCTCTCTGTCCGATATAGCTTTGTTTGTGATAGATTTTAAGCTAGTTATTACTATACATAGTTTTGATTTAAAGAATTGGGTAGGGGCAGAGAAGAGGGGCAATTGGGCTATGGAGTCATAACAGAAAAATAATCAAAATCCATTTTCAACTGGATAATCTTGCAGGGCAAGGTAGACAACTCACTGGATCTTTTGATTTAAATGAAATGGGACAGAAGAAAAATAAATAATTCACTTAAGAGGAAGAGTAATTGAGAATTCTTTAGCTAAAAATTAGATGAAAACATGGAAATTATTCACAGTCAAAACATAGTGTATCTTGCAACAAATTTTGTTTTATAACTCCTGCAAATAATTCAGAGAGAGAACATGTATGTAAATAGAGGAAACACATTTATTGATGAGAGACGCACATCACCGGTCAAATTAATCACAAGAATCCTGCACATAGCACTGTATTATCTAGAAAATGAAACATGCTCATAGTGAGCTACATTACGATGTTGGTCCTATCCACCTAACTGGTCTCAAATGATCCCCCCTTGTACATTTGACTTATAAAAATATATATAAATATTATCTCCTAGGATCCGAAGGTCGAATTGAACAACCTTGGCTAAAAATAGAAACAAATCCCTGGAAATCTTGAACTGTCTGCCATGAAAGATGGGTCGAACTGTTGAAAACATGGGTCAACTCAGACATTCATATCTTCCAAAATATGACAGTTGTGTGAGAAATGAAAATTTTTATTATATATGAGTCCATCCCGAGAAAAAACCTCTTTCTATTTTTCCAAATTCATCTCCATCTCGCTGAAACATCTCCCGCAAAAACATGACAAAATTTGGAAAACTGGAAACCTGAAAAATGATGCTCAGAGATGGCTTCGATTCTCCCAACTACTAACACCTGTGAAAAAACTAAGAGAGGTTTCTTTTCTTCAACTTGTTATGGATGAAACCTCTCTCATTTTTTCAAAATTCCATCTAGTTTTCTCGGAATCGCTCTCAGAAAATAGGTGGTCAAAACTGGCAAAAATGGTTTTTTTTGTTATTTTGGGGAAGGCGGTTTTGGAGGGGGGAAAGTGGTTTTGGACCCCCCTTGGGTGATAAGTGGTAATAGTGGGGGGGGAGGGGGGGCTGATTTCACCATATGGTGGCATGTGTCCCTGGAAAGTCACTTACTCGGACCCCCCCTGTTAAGGTTCAAAAAGCATGGGGGGTCCGATATAATTCATGGGCGTTGATTTATTTTACAGGGATGTGTGAAGTAAGGTGTGCTTTTTTTTGTTTTATTTGTTTTTAATTTTTTTTTTGTTTTTCTTTTTATTTTTAATGTTTCGTTTTGTTTTATTTTTATTTATGTTATTTTTAATTGTTTTTTAATTTATTTTTACTTTTTACGTGTTTTAATTTCATTTTAATGTTTATTACTTAATTTAATTTCATTTTTGTTTTTATTATTTGCTTTATTATTATTTGTTATATGTTTATTTTTTATTTAATTTGTGTTTTATTTAATTTCTTAATTAATGTTTAATTCTAAAACACTAACCTAATTACTAACTCAAACAAACTAACTTAATTACTAATTATTAATTAATCAATAATTAATTTATTATTAACAAGTCTAACCTAGTTTTATTAATCCAACTACACTAATTTCATTAATATTAACATTGTTAGGCTAATTAGTGTTAAAAAATGCCTCTAAACATTTATTACTAACCTAATGTTTTTTATCCTAAGTTTGTTTATGCATGTAGGGACGAAAATGGGTGGAGGGGTGAAAAAATGGAGGGTGAGGGTAATGAAGGGTGTGGCAGGGTGATGAAGGATCAGGCGAAATGGAATCAACCGAGCCCAGCAAGTCAGATGTCTTCATCATGGGAGAAACACCAAATAAACAGCTGAAGAATCAAGTTACCTATGATTATAGGACCCTAACATGGTAGAAAAGGAAAAATGATGGTCCTACAAAGCCCCACTTCTATAGATTGTATAAGGTGAGTATGTGATTATGGGCCATTATCTAGAGGAAAATTGAGATTTTCATCCAAAATTTGGAATTCCAAATGGTGTTGGAGATGTTCTCTTTTGGCTGCATGTGGTACTTTTTGTGAAGGTAGTAGGCTTCCTTTACCAATAAGTTTCTTGTTGGCGAGTGTTCCCACCTGAGGATGTTCGGTCCTTCAATAATACAAATATTTCGTTGCAATGCTATTTCATACTAGGGTTGTGTATTTTTTTCCTCTGGTATGATGAGTCTTCCATATGCGCCAGGGGTGGTGTTGAGAATTCACCTTCCACAAATCCTTTACATAAAGTGGATTCTTGATTTGCATTTTCTGGTGGAGGGGGCGTAGATCTTCCATTAAGTGTAAAGGTGGCAATTTCTACAAGGAATCCTGCCAGGATAAGTATATCTCTCCATTGAGAATATCCCAGAAAGCATATTTTTGTATGAAAGGGTGGTTGCAACAAGTTGCATTCCATATGTTGGAGCCTTGAATCCGATTGTTGAGTCAGATTAGGAGATCTGCATTGGTGGTTGGTACATATTTGTGCCTCCACATTTTAGCCCATAACTCCATGGGATGTTTGAGCCAATGCCACCAAATATTTCCCCCCATTATGCGATTGAGCTTTCCCAGATCTCTTAGACTTAGTCCACCTATGGATTTTGGGCAGCAGATTTTGTCCCATCCGACTAGAGCCCATTTATTTTCGGGATGATGTCCATGCCAAAGAAAGTTTCGTTGGAGGTTTCTGATGGATTTTATGACTGACTGTGGTGCTGCCAAGGATGTAAAAAGGTAGTTTAAGAGAACTTGAAGAACTTATTTCAGAAGGAGTATTCTGGCTGCAAGGTTGAGAGATCAAAAGGTCCAATTTTTTAGTCGACTGGAGATGGAAAGCATGAGGCTTTCCCAAGAGATGTTGAAAGTGACTACCCCCGTGTTGAGGAGTCCAAGATACCTTTAACTAAATAGTAGGAACCAAACCCACCTTAGAGGCCCAATTAGACTCTACAATGTTTGATGGTGGAATGGTTCTCCAGATCTTCCAATCTAGCTAATTTATCAATGGGATTTAGTTAGTGATTGACAGGATGTCTTCCTGTGAAAGTTCCTCCTTTAGATTAAACGTTCTCCTTTTGTCTTTTCTTTTGTTAGATGAGTCTAATAAAATTAGGTGTGCTGATATAAATCAACTAATAGAGGAGTCTCTTAAATACTAAAGAAGGATGAGCCTGGGATAACCCTCATGCTCAAGCATGCAGACAAAGATATTCACACATATTACAAGTCTAGTAATAATACATTAACTTGCTAGTATTTCAACAGTGACTGAGACATGAGTATTGAAATAAAATACACATGTAATAAGGTGATTGCAAGAAAAATAGTTTCCTTAGCTCTATCATCAATCACACATTAAAAAAAAAAATTTGATTTTCATCATTAAGAACAAATGAACTGCGAAAAAATTGAAACAGATAGATTATCAATAGATTCAAAAAATGCTTACTCATTATAGCATAAATCACTGAAATAAAAGTTGGAAGTAATTCTTCTTCAATCCAATCACATAACACCTTTGATGAAGAACAAAATTTTGTCTCTAGTTCTAAAAAGAACTTCTCAATTAAGGTTGTTCAAAAATACTTCTTTACAATTCTGAAAAAGAGGGTCTTTTCCCAAAACCATTGAAACCTTCTAAAAGGTCAATCCCCCTATTTATAAAGAATCACTAACTAAAAATAATTTCTACATGTTTGTGTTAAGTAAAACAAGATATTGCCACATGACACTTGATCTCTTTGTTCTCTGGAAATAATCTTGTGGTTCTACTGGAGTGGATGAATCTTTTCATATGTTGACCACTCGACGAAGAGATCCTCGCATATGTTAGGATACGGGAACATGTGTTGGTCCATCGGAATTGAGAGGGTTTCCTTCACTTCTGCTACCCGTTCTTTGTATTTGATGGTTTTTTCACTAAGATGTTGCAGAACTGCACATGCCTTGATCGGATGTTCCATAAAATGATGTGTTTGACCCGGTGTCATGCTTTCCCTTCTCCTTGCTAACCCAGGTCGAGAGTGCTCAACATAATAAGGGAAACCAATTGAATCACCTAGAGATCTCTAGGTAGAAGCGTATATCGACAAAATGGAACATTACTTTTGAAATCTCGATGGGTCAGCTTTGTGGATAAAAGTCATTTTTTACCTAGTAAAAAATCAGTTAGAAAACCCGGAGATGTATCAATATTCTGACAAGAAGTATATTTTTTTCACAAATCAATATTGGATTAAATGAATGGTGTTCTTACAAATGAAGGGCCTATAAAGCAATATAATGAGCTCATTTTTCATTTTGTCACTTTGGGGAATTTAAGAGTTTCTTACAACCAAAGATATTTGATCAAAACCCCTCAGGAAAAGACATATATTTAAGGATGCATGCTTCATGACATTCATCCCCTATGTTGTGTTTCAATCTGTTTTTCTTTTTGTGCATGTGCTCTTGTAAAATATACCCTCTCATTTTGAATTTTTGTATCAGATATACATTAATAAAATCTCAAGCAACAAGTTATATAATATTTTTAGTTTAATTGTGTGTTGTATTCTTATGGTAGTGAAGTGATTTCCTCTTAACAATGACCACTTCTTTTCATTTATCCATATGTTTAATTATATGCAGAGGGTACCTCCATGGAATTAAATGCTTGAAGATGTATACTATTTGATGCATGTTTTGATGATCTGGTGTATTTGTTAGAATTGCTGATTTTTTATTTGCTCAACACATTATTGTTTTCCATAAACTATGAGATTCATTATTTCCAGTGCCTCATACGTTTATCATGTAGTTATTCTAATCCATTATTTCACCCATCTTTAAAATCAATAGTTTGAAACACTCATGGAAAAATGCATCTTGAGGATAAAGTTTTTAATATCTGGACTGAGATTGTTTTAGTGCGAAGAGTTATATAAGAGAGAGAGAGAGAGAGAGAGAGAGAGAGAGAGAGACTTACCTAATTTTTGCACAATTGTTTTGGAGTGCAAACATGGATTTAAGGCTCTCCCTTAGTCTTATCACCTAGGGTTCCTCAAAATTATTTCATTAACGGCCTAGAACATCTCGAGGGATAAAAAAATCATTAGCAAAAACCATGTTCCAAAATATTGTCAAAAGCAGATGCAAAAAACCACCAAAAGTGGATGCAAAAAGTCACTAGAATTTTTTTTTTCAAGTGGGGACCCGAACCCCCCCCCCCNCCAATATTTCAAAGAATATAACACATACCCAATAGGCCTTATGCTTAGTCTTAGACATTCAAACACAAAGCCCTCAGAGAAATCGCGTAGTAGAAGAAGAAGCAAGAAAATGGAGATTTTTATTTACAGATGAGAAATTCAGTTGCATACTAAAGGATGAAAAATGATATTTTGAAAATCCAAAATCTTATTTTATGGTGCTCTCCTCCTCTTACATTTTCTCCCAATGCTTCTTTGAAATGTTTTTCCCTAGTAGTTATAGTTTTTGTTCTTCTAGAAGTTTCCCACATGCTTCTTCTTTTTGGAAAAAAGAGTAAATCCTTTTAATTAATGCTTGATTGAATAATTATTAATGAATTTAGGTCATTGAAATTCATGCCTCCAAGTGGGACCCACTTCATCCTTTTATAAAATATATTTAATGAATTTTTACTTCCAAAACTTGAAGCTCACTGTCTCAAAAAAGAACACTGTATTTTACTTTTTCGAGAATGATAAGTGGCTTATCATCCATGGAAACCATTATATAAATAATATTGATTATTCCATTTTTTCAATGAGTCATATTGAGGGAAATTTGGAGGTATAAATATCAACTTACAACCTCAAAAATTCGAGGTTCCAAATAGATTTCCTAGGAAGTCATGAAATAAGATTTGACTGTTATTTTAATTTCTGGAAAGATTGTGGCCAAATTAAGCCATCAAAACCTATCCCATTGTCTCCATTTTCAAGTCACATTTCCAATGAGGTCTCATTTTCCCAAAATGGAAAGTTGGAACTTAAGAGACGAGCTCAGGTGTTAAGCCCTAAATAGTGGCTCATTACCCCTTAATTGGGGCATATTACATTAGTACTGTTATTTTGTTTATGTCAGCTGTATTCCATTAGTTGTAATTATACCTCTTAGTCTCCTATATATACCGAGGAGACATTTTCATTTGGAATTATCTTGTAATTGAACATTTATGTGGGAATAAGGAGGTTTCCCCCTCGAAGAGGCTTATTATCTTAATTTCTCTCTTTTTCAAGGCGTTGAGTACTTATTCTGAGGTTTTTCTATGCTATATTGATATTTGGTTCCTAACATATGGTATCAGAGCTCAAGGTCTTGGGGTTTCGGTGCTACATCTGAGACACCTTGTATTTTTATCTATAACTTTTTTCCTACAATGATTCAAAAGGAACGACTTGTAGAATATTTATTATATGGATCAAGGTACATTGGGTTAAAATTTCATCTCTTGAGGCCTTATACTTTCGGAGATACAACCTTTCTAAGATAGGGTTCTGGAATCATACTGAATTGAGTCATTGCGGAATTTTCACTATAAAATTGTTTCTGTAATGTTTCGGACCTTGAACTCTGGAGGGTATTCAAAAAAATTAGTAAGGTATCTGTTGTAACAATTTCAAATTCTATTTAATATTGAAATTGTAGATACACCCTGTGGAAGATAGGGTATCTGACTAGTCCTATTGACTAGTCTCAAGAAGGTGTTCCAAGTAAAACAATCATAATGTATTCCTAGACTATCCAAATTGAGTGAGACTAGTTGCATTGGATAATGGACAGACAGTAGTAGTTCTGGTAAGAGTTTCATAATTTTATATCAATTATTTTGTGTGGGGCACGCTATACAAGTGAGATCTCCCGAAAAGGAAACAAATCAGCAAGTTGTGGGGAAGTTACCGTAAATTCCACTTGGCACATCAAATTTTGATCAGACTGTGGCATTGCAGAGAAGAAATATCAAAGACCTACAAAAAAGAAAATTTCATACTCAGAAGGGCCAAAATTTTGGAGATACAATAAAAGGAAGATTGTCTAGCAGAACCACCTCAAAATCAATGTTTAAAGTGATACTTGACCAACATTCCACCAAAAAAGGGAAATTCTACACAAAATAAGCCTACGAACAATCCTACTTGGACTCTTGATGAAGGTGAAGAAATGCATAGAGACATAAATTATTTACAAAATATGAACTATAAGAGATCGAAGCTAAGTTGGAGGCAATAAATACTAAGATGGATGGTTTAAAAGAGGAGATCATGGAAGGATTGAAACATTTCATAATAAAGAGGACACCTGAAAGTGAAAATGTATCCCATGAAATTCATGATGAGGACACAAGGAAGGTGAATCAAGAATGGAGAAACTCCAACTTTGGGTTGAAGACCAACCATGTTCCTAATATCGATATGAGTAAGTTTGATGGAAAGGACCCTATCACATGGATACTTCAGATGGAGCAATTCTTTGATCAACATAATGTGCCACATACACAAAAGGTATGAATTGCTTCTTTATATTTAGAACCTAATCAACTTGTATGGTATTGATGGATTTGTTATCGTAAATCACTCATCACTTGGACAACTTTCACGGAAGAAATGATAGCACACTATGAGGATACAAGGAGCAATACCTTCTTTAGACAATTGATAAATCTCAAGCAAAAGGGTTCATTTATAGAGCACATTGAGAACTTCCAAAGATTGAATATAAAGGTAACAGATATTCCATATGAGCACTTGATTTATGTATTCAGAGGAACTTTAAAGGATAACATTCAACATGAGTTTCACCTTTGGGAACCCAAATCATTGGAGAATGCATTTAGGGTGGCAAGAAATTTTGAAAGTAAAAATATGGCTATGGCTACTAG
>SNQJ01S0050605.1:32724-52099 GCA_010110895.2 Picea sitchensis
GGCCTTACAAATGCACCTTCCACATTCCAAGGGTTGATGAATTCCATTTTCAAGCCCTTCCTTCGAAAATTTGTGTTAGTATTTTTTGATGATATACTAATCTATAGCAATTCTTGGGAGGATCATGTGCGACATGTTGACAATGTGCTACAACTACTAAAGGAGCAAAAAATATATGCCAAACCATCCAAATGTTTCTTTGGAGTGAAGGATGTAGAGTATTTGGGTCATATTGTATCTCATGAAGGTGTCAAGGTATACCCTAACAAGATTAAGGCCATGATGGACTCACTTATTCCCAAAACATTGAAGAATCTTAGAGGATTTTTGGGTTTGACAGGTTACTACTGCAAGTTTGTTCGACACTATGGAAGAATAGCAGCACCTTTAACGACACTAACTAAGAAGGATGCATTTTCATGGACTCCAGAGGCAACTAAATATTTTGAACAACTTAAAGAGGTGATGTGCAAAGCTCCTATCTTGACCAATCCAGACTTCACAAAAACCATTATTGTGGAATGTGATGCCTCGAGAAATGGAATTGGTGTTGTCCTAATGCAAGAAGGAAGGCCCCTGGATTTTGAAAGTCGACCACTTAAGGGAAAGGACTTACACAAACCAATTTATGAGAAGGAAATGATGGAAATACTACATGGATTGAAGAAATGGTGTTCTTACCTAATAGGTAGGAACTTCAAGGTCAAAATAGATCATGATAGTCTTAAATACTATTTGGAACAAAGACTATCTTCAGAAGAACAACAAAAATGGGTAACCAAGATATTGGGTTATTATTTTGAAATCATCTATAAAAAAAGGGAAGAAAAATGTTGTGGCAGATGCACTCTCAAGGAAGGATGAATACGTTGAGGCCTTTCTCTGTGCTATCTTTATCATCCAACCCGATTGGATAATAGAAGCAAGGGATGAATGGAAGAATGATGAAAAAGTGTGGAATATCATTCAAAGGATGTAGCAGGATTCCAGTACATCAGATACATTTACATGGAAAAATGATTCACTATGGTACAAAGATCACTTATATTTATGTAAGAACTCCCAACTCAAACAAAATGTGCTATTGGAATTGCACACCTCTGCAGTGGGAGGGCACTCGGGATTTTTAAAAACCTACCATAGGGTCAAGAAGGAATTTTTTTGGGATGGCCTTAAAACTGATGTTCAAAGGTTTGTGGAAGAATGTTTGGTTTTCCAACAAAATAAGGTGGAAACAATTAATACCTCGGGGTTTTTACAACCATTATCCATCCCAAGTCAGTGCTGGGAGGAGGTTTCCATGGATTTCATCACAGGGTTACCAAAGTCTGAAGGAATGAGTGTCATCATGGTAATTGTTGATAGACTGATCAAGTACACACACTTTTGTGCACTCTCTCATCCCTTCAAAGCCAATACAGTTTACACCGCATTCATGGAGATAGTTCAAAATCTACATGGCAGCCCAAAGATTATTGTAAGTGACAGAGATCCCATCTTCACTGGACATTTTTGGACAAAATTATTTTCTTGTTTGGGTACTCAATTGGCTCATAACTCATCCTATCATCCTCAATCTGATGGACAAACCAATATAGTGAACAAATGTCTGGAAGGATACCTTCGTTGCTTTATCTTTGATAAACAAACACAATGGTTGAAATGGTTACCCTTGGAAGAATGGTGGTATAACACTTCCTTTCATACTACAACAAAACTGACACCATTTATGGAACTTTATGGATACCACCCTTCTTCCATCACTTCTTCTCTAAAATAAAAATCTAAGGTTCAAGCAGTGGAATATCACATCAAGCATCAACAACAAGTTATCCAAATATTAAAGGACAACTTGACCATGGCACATAATCACATGAAACAACAAGAAAATCAACATCGTAGTGAAAGAAGTTTTGAAGTAGGGGATTGGGTATTTTTAAGACTACAACCATACAAAAAGATCTCCCTCAAGCAACCAACAAGGATAATAAATTATCACCAAAGTACTATGGCCCTTATAAGGTGTTGCAAAAGATTGGTACTATGGCATACAAATTGTAGTTTCCTGCATCTTCACGAGTACACCCAGTTTTCCATGTTTCATGCTTAAAAAAGGTTATAGGTGGCAATATCCTAGTTCAAACTACATTGCCATAAATTGAAGAGGAAGGGAAAATCATATTGGAACCTGGAGCCATCACTGACACAAGAATTCACCAACTAAGGAATAGATCCATTTCAGAGTATCTCATTAAATGGAGGAAACTACCAGATAAAGATTCCACTTGGGAAGATGAGTCTTTTATACAAAAGCATCTAGAGTTACTAAAGTGTTGCAGACAACACTTGTCTCAAGGGGAGGGGCATGTTAATCCCTAAATAGTGGCTCATTACTCCTTAATTGGGGCATATTACATTAGTAATGTTATTTTATTTATGTCGGATTTATTCCATTAGTTGTAATTATACCTCCTAGTCTCCTATATATACCAAGGAGACATATTCATTTGGAATCATCTTGTAATTGAAAATTTATGTGGGCATAAGGAGGTTTCCCCCTTGAAGAGTCTTATTATCTAAATTTCTCTCTTTTTCAAGGTGTTGATTACTTATTCTGAGGTTTTTCTATGCTATATTGATATTTGGTTCCTAACATCAGGAAGTCTGTTTCTTAGTAGTGGTTGAATTGGTTCATGGATAAATATTATCCCTTGATTTGATTCCACCTTTCTTAGTCCCAAATTCATTTGGGAAGGGGAAATTTTATTGTTTATAATACAAATGCCTCCCTTACCATTCATGCATGAAATATAGGAACTTATGGAAACCTTAGTGTAGCTCTCGTGCTATAAAAAAATTCATGCCTTGGTAATATTTTGGTCGCCCAATCACTTCCTAATAATTTTCCAATCACCTTCCATGTGTCTCAATATAATAGAATTCTCGGTCACCTACCATGTGTCTCAATATAATAGGATAAATATTGAATAGGAATGATACTTTGGAAAATATACTAAATATGGAAGAATATGATGAGGAAGGAACATGGGGATCAAGACTGAAGTCCCATGGGGAAGGAATATGGGGATCGAGAGTGGAGTGTGGTGGGGAAGGATAAATGGAGTGTGACTAGGAAGGAGAGATCGAGTGTGGCTGGTAAGGGTATATGTGGATCATGAGGAGTGGGAAGGGGAGGGGAGAAGTGGAATGGAGTCCCACCTCCCACGAAGTGAAAAATGACTAAGTATGAGATGAGAAAAGAGAAGTGAAGGGATAAGAGAGGAAGATGTAAAAAATGGCTAAGTATAGAGATGGAGAGAAAAGGGAATCAAAAAATAATTTAAGTGATGGAGGAAGTGAAAGGGAAATGAAATCTAAAAAGGGAAAGTTTCACATGGAAGAAGAGGGGAAGAGGGGCATAAAACTTAGACGAAATTCCTCATCAATTCTTCAAGTCGAGAAGTTGGACAAAACTATGAGTATCTCAGGCATAGAGACTTGTATTATGATTATGTAAAATGTATGGTGAAGCTAAGGCCGAGGGATACACCATGATCTGACGAGTATGCACCAATTCCTCCTTATTATATCATTTGTTTTTAATTCCAAAGAACATAAAATTGATGTGATCAAAAGTTGGCTCCAATTGTGGGACAATGATCCCCCTTGGGTTGTTTAGAACACTAGAATCATACCATCTACCTTATCCATTAGTATATGGAGTAAGATTAAAAAATCATCTCCATCTAGCAACTAATTTATTATGCAAAATGTTGACTAAGGAAAAAAACTATGTACAATCAAGATCTACCTACCCTAACCTACTTAAAAGAAAGAGAAACTTTTCAAGTGTAAGTAGATTTAAAATGGATCCATTCAAGCATCCAACCGATCTATAGAATGAACTCCATAATTGGGGAACATATTAGGGATACTATCAAGGAGTAAAGAGCATTCCCAAAGTGTATTGAAGAAACATCGAGACAAAAGTGCTCAAAATTTGATTGTATTTCTTGGCCAACAATGATTTGGAACCACGATTCAATAAAATCAACTCTCAGTTGCTGATGATTGAAATATTTAATTTGATGAGAAGTTTCCCATTTGAAAATATTTTCTTGTTTCTCCTTATCCCCAACTACATCAAAAATTATTGATCCATTGGAAATGTCCTAAACTAATTTTTCCTTCATGCAATGGAAATCTTGCCCATATTTGTTCTCAAGATTAATTTCTTCCACCAATTCTTCTTGCCACCAATGTTCTTGTGAATTTTCAGCATCCAGATGTGGCCATTGCAAATCCATTTCAACATTTTCCACATGAGCATGTTGGCTGAAATATTGTTCTGTATTTGGAGGAAAATCCTGAATTTCATTCTCAAACTTGCTTCTCGAAAGATCCTCATATGGAGCATATGAGAAGTTGAAACCTTGCACTTGAAAATTTGAATTCTCATTTTCATTTTCAGCAATATGACTTGATTCAAAATAAAAATTCCAGTCTTTGATTATATTTTTCTTTCAAATCATTCACTTCATTGTCTTGCATCCACATTGGAGATGATGGGAAGAAACATTGATAACACCATAAATGGAATATGGGTGCACTCTTGGGATGTACTTTTCAACAAATAAAGTTTCCAACACATCCCAACTGGTAATGGTCCCGAGAAACAATGTAAAGAACCATTCACAAGCATTCCCATGCAGAGTTTGCGCAAATAATTGACATGTAATATTATCTTCAAAGATATTGAAAACATCACATGTGATTTTGAATTTAAATAAATGTTGATTTGCATCATCTGAAGTATTCCCAAAGAATATTGGATATTTTTCAATAGAAATGTATGGAATTTGATAATATACTCCTTTCATATTTAAAGGGATTCTATGTATCCACTTCCTTATTTGGGTACCTCTCCTTTTTGTTTCATATTGAAATTACATTGATCGGCTTGGTAGAGAAGGTAAGGGATCATCATGACATGCAAAAAATTCTTTAGTGGAGTTTCCATGAGTATTTTCTTGAGATTATGGAATCTTCCAATGGAGTTACCAAGGCATTCAAGAGTTATTTCAATGGGGAGTTCATCATCATGAATATTTGATGGTTCTTGACTCTTCAAATATTTTTATATCTGACTTGTGACCAAAAATATAGAAATATTATCTTCAAGGTCATTAAAATATCTCTAAATAATAATTTTATAACACCCGTGCATCTAGAACAAGTAGCAGTCTTCTTGAATGTTGTTTTTGAAACTTTGAACCATGGAGACTCTGGTTCCTCAATCAAATCTAAATAAAATCCTCATATACCTTGAAAATAAATCACTCCCTAGTATGGTCACCAAAAATGTTTCTCTTAAAGACTCTTTCATGGTCTTTGAGTCAACCTCATGTGGATATAATCCCCCTTTGTTTTTAAAGAGGTGGTACTGCTTTGTTTTTCTAAACAATGTTGTTGATGTTCTTGGACTAGACTGCCAAAAGGGATAATTCTAAACAACAAATCTCAAATCCTTATTGCTTTAGTTTTTATATGAATAATTTATTTATAATAATATTTCTCCTTGAGTGCAACATTTTCCTGGAAATGGACCAAGCAATTTCTTATTAGTAAAAATATAAAGACAGTCTTCAATATCAAAAAAAAAAAAATGTTTAGCTTCATTATAACATCCCTCTAAAACACATGAAATCATAAAATACAACCATATTTCCTCATAATAAAAAGAGTGAAATGGTGTTGATCACTTCATAGAACATTAGGTGAGTATTGCATTTAAAATTGAAAAGGAATATGATGAGAACACTCCAAAACTATAATACTCAAAGATCTCAAAGTCTGAGAAATCATTAAATTTATGCCCCAAAATAGTGTAAGTTTTAAACATGTGAAGTAAAGCAATGCATATAGATTCCAAGAAAAACATAAATTAATCAATGGCTCATACACATAGTACATAGAGATTTACACCAGAAACCCTTAATCGCGTGAAAACTAGCCTTCCTTGGTGTCACACCTCTCAACTCTTAATTATATTAATTTCACCATTCACAATACAATATATATAAACAATGTTTTAGGTATTCCTCAACTATCAGAACCATAATCCATTAATCTGGAATTAATTTAGAAAACTGCTAAAAATAGCGAAAAATGCTAAAATAGAAAAAAAACATAACAAAAACAATTTTCAGGGCACCACCCTGAACGTTGCATGTAACCAAGGGGGGAAAAACCTGAAACCCCCTAGGACCCCCATAGGAAAGTGTCCAACACATAGGAAACAAGGAATGAATTTTTCAAATATAACACACCCCCCACACACATGCAGATAATATAACACCTACCCAACATTTGCCCACTTGTTGTTTTAATTGCATACAAGGGGTCACGAGATTACACAGTCAACTATCCAGGGAAGAATTTCCCATTTTTTCTCTACAACAAGAGAAATTATCAGAGTTCATTGACTTTGTCAATGAATTTGAAACATTATTCAAAGTGTCAACCTTCTCCAACAACACCTTCTTGTCTTCAACCATGTCTCTCACAAAGTGATACTAAACATCAATATGCTTTGTCTTTGAATGATAAGTTGGGTTCTTTTCTAGGAATATTGCACTCTAACTTCCATAATCTAACATAATGGCTTGTTGTACCAACCCAATACCTGAACACAATATTTGTAACCATATTGTTTCCTTTCTTGCATGAGTGGTTTCCATGTATTCAACTTTTGTATTTGAGAGTGCCACTACAACCTGTCTTTTTCTCATCCAACTAATTGCTCCTCCAAATACGTTAAACACATACCCACTTGTAGATGATATATGATCCGTATCTCCAACCTAGTATGCTTCAACAAAACCATATATTTTGAACACTTTTTCCAATCCTGGTCTTCCTTGGTAGCATAATCCATAACTAGAAGTGCCATGCAAATACCTGAAAACCCTTTTTACTCTTGTCCAATTCTCCTTCCTAGGTTTTGACATATACCTCCTCAAAACCCCCACTACATGTGCAATGTCCAATTTAGTAGAGACCATTACATACATCAAATTTCCAACTACACTAGAAAATGGAACATGGGACATGTCCTCTTCCTCTTCCTGTGTCTTGGGACACTGATGTGTAGATAACTTTACACCTATAAGAATATGAACCTTGAATGGTTTACTTTTCTACATATTAAACCTTTGTAATATTGTCTCAACATATTTTCTCTTATTCAACCGAAGTTTCTTGTTTTCTCGATTTCTTTTAATATCCATTCCCATAATGTAGTTAGCATCCCTGAGATCCTTCATGTCAAAGTTGGAGGATAGTCGTGACTTCACCTCCTTGATTACATCCAAGTTGTTTCTTACCAACAACATGTCATTGACATACAACACTCCATAAATGAAGTGATTACCAACCTACTTGGAATATACACAATGATCAGCCCTGCTTCTCACAAATCCCATTCCAAGGATGTATGTGTCAAATTTTTGGTACCACATCCTAGGTGATTGCTTCAAACCATATAGTCACTTCATTATCTTACATACCAACTCTTTCTTTCCCTTCACTAAAAAAACTTTATGTTTGCTTCATGTATATTTCTTCTTCCAAATCCACATGTAGAAATGTTGTATTCACATCATCCATATGTTCTACTTCAAAATCAAAATAAAAAACAATAGATAAAAGAAATCTAATAGAATTTAACTTGGAAATAGGAGAAAAAAATTCACCAAAGTTAATTCCCTCTAGATAGGAGTAACATTTTTCTACTAACCAAGTTTTTTATTTCTCCACTTTGCTTTTTTCATTCAACTTCTTCTTAAAAACACATTTTTTGTCAATGTCCTTTATTCCAGTTGACAAATCAACTAGATCGCATACCTCATTCTTATCCAAGGCATCCATCATAGAGATTTTACTATGCTCTGAATTTACTACATCCCTGACAGTTATGGGATCATCATTAATAATATATAAATAAAAATTATCATAAAATTAGGTTGACTATACCTTTTCGGTTTCCTTGTTTCCCTCATTGATCTCCTCAATACTGGACTATGAGGTTCTTCTTCTTATTATTTATATTCTTCCATTGATTCATATTTTTCATCTTCTAACTCAAACTCTATTTTATGAGGTTCTTCTTTCCTTGGTATGAATTATTGTTTGGGAACATCTTTAACCTCTCTAAAAACACCATCTCGACTATAAATATTCTTCTTGGTTTCTGAGTTCCAAAGCTTATAACCTTTCATACCATCTTTATAACCAATAAAGATACACTTTTCACCTTTATTATCCAAATTACTCCTATTTTCTTTTGGAACATATACATAAGCATCACAACAAAACACTCTGAAATGTTCAAGAGAGGGTTTATTACTAGTCCATACTTCATGTGGGTTTTTTTCCACCAATGATGATGAGGGTGATCTATTTTCCAGGTAACATGCAATACCCATTGCCTCTACCCAGAATTATTATCCTAACTCGGCACCACTGAGCATGCTCCTTGTTTTTTCGATCATCCTATTCATCCTTTCTGCAACCCCATTCTATTGAGGAGTCTAGGGAGTATTATTTTTCCTTGCTATATTGCACTTCTTATGGAACTCTTTGGATTAATTCCCATGAAATTATCCACCATAATCTATCCTCAACACCTTTTTTTTCTTCTATGTCTAATTTTCTACCAAATCCTTACACTCTTTAAATTTATCAAATACCTCATATTTCTTCCTAAGAAAATAATTCCATGTTCCTTGAGAAATCATCTATGAATGAAACATAATACACATATTTACCTAGTGATGGAATAGGAACAATTCCAAAAACATCATTTTGTATCAACTCTAAGATCCACTTTTCTCTTGTAGCACTATATGGGAATCTTACTCAATTATGTTTACCATATATGTAATGTTCACAAAAATCAAAATCCAAGGTGAAATTAGATGTATCTTCAACCATACCTTTATCGTGTAGTGTTCAAAGGCCCTTTTCTCCAATATGTCTGAGTCTTTTATGTCAATGCATGGTATTCTTTCCAGGGATAATATAGATCGTGTATTATTTATTTCTGTTCTCAGGGACAACATAATTGTTACACCCACCAATATAAGTTCTTCTGAACAACTTGTACATAGTTCCACATCAAACTCCCCTCTTCAATACCATTTCTCCTCTAACCATCTTGCAAGTTCCCTTTCCCAATAAAGTATCCACACTTGCATCATCCAAATTACTTACAAATATTAGGCTCCTAGATAGATATAGAATGTGTATAATTGTAGGGAGGGTTCTAGTCCTTCCATCATTTAGCAACAACTTATCCCTTCCATGTCCCATGATTTTGGTTGTTGAGTCATATCCTAGGAAAAAATCACCACCATCATACTATTCATATTAACTGAACCACTCCATGTGAGGAGTCATATGAAATGATGCACCTGATTTGATCAACCATACAACATGATTTGCATGTGTACCTATAGTTTCCATGTAAACATATCCTCCTTCTTATGTGGAGGTTTTTTCTTCTGTGGAAGAGGCATCATAAGATCTCTTTTGTTTATAAAATTTCTTAGATCTGAAATCTTTCTTATAATTCCCATGTTTACAACATTTCCAACATTCCCTCAAAGATTTTCCTAGGGATTTAGATCTGCCATTAGATTTATATCCACCACCACCCCCCGAGGACCTTTTTGTATTCCTATATTGGGGATGACCTCTTACAAATAAATAATATGTGCTATGACTATCCATTCTTTTATTCATCGTGTATTCTGATAACAAAGATGAAACTACATCCTCATACTTCAAATGCATATTGTGTGATAATACCAATTGATACAACTAGATTATGCCAAGAGTCTAACAAAGAACATAACAAAGTAATACACTTGTCTTCTTCTACAAGCGTAATATCTACAGATCTAAGTTGACTTACTAGAGTATTGAAGGAATTTAGATGCTCTGTCATAGAATCTTCGTCTTCCATCCTAAGATGATACAAATTCTTTCGAAGAAACAACTTGTTTACCAGGGACTTTGACTAATACAAATTCTCCAAAGTTTCTCATAGTTCCTTGGATGTATATTCTCATGAAACATTCAATAAAAATGAATCATCTAGGTAGATTCGAACCATACTCCTTGCTCTTATATCCAGATTCTCCCAATCTTCTTTCGACATACCAATAGATTGAGTACTAGTAGTTTGTGTACTAGTAGTTTGTGCACCAGTAGTTTGTGTACTAGTAGTTTGTGTACCAGTCGATTATGTACCAGTAGGTCATGTACCAGGATCCACAATGATCCAATTTTTTTGTCTATAAGAAGGTCCTCCATCTTGATCTTTCATAGCTCAAAGTTTTTACCATTGAGATTCTCAATCTCAATTCTAGAATTTATTTTCTTTATATTTCAACACACAAAATACCACTAAAATTCTCTCACTGAACCCAGGTTTATCACAGTCCCAAGAAAAACTTGATCAATAAAGACTGAGCCAAATCCTTTGCAAAACAAACATCCCCCTAAAGCCAAAAATGTTCTTTGATACCACATGTAAGTTTTAAACATGTGAAGTAAAGTAGTGCATACAAATTTTAAGCAAAACAAAAAATAATCAATGGCTCATACACATAGTACATAGATATTTACCACGGAAACTCTTAACCAGGAGAAAATCAGCCTTCCTGGGTGTCACACGCCTGAAATATTCATTGTATAATTCATCATTCACAATACAATATATACAATATTTTATCCCTTAATCTAGGATTAATTTAGAAAACCACTAAAAATAGTGAAAATGATAAAATGGAAAAACCGGCCAAAAACAATTTGGGGCGCTTCCCCAAACACTCCACGTAACCAGGTGGGGCCAATCTTGTGACCCCCTATGAAATCACCTAGGGAACACAACACAAATAATTCAGTCGTCAAATATGACACACCCTGCCACACACATGCAAATAATATAACACCTACCCAACAAGTAGTTCTATAGTGAGTTCAATACATAAAATATACTTCACATTAGAAATCATTTTAGTAACCAATTTACTAGTGCTCGGAAATAAAGCCTGCCAAATGCAAGAACTAAATCTCCATGAATCAATTTGACAACCTTGTCTTACATTTATCATTCATATATATGGTTGTAAAATAATCCTATTGATATTTTAGGTAGAGTAATAGAAGAATAAAATAAAAACACACAAAAACTCAGACTTATGCTCAGTCTCAGACATTCAAACACAAATCCCTGAGAGAAATCATGTAGAAGAAGAAGAAGAAAGAAAATGGAGATAAGTATTTTCATATGAGAAATTCATTTGTGTACTGAAGGATGAACACTACTATTCTGATAATCCAACCTCTTCTTTGATGGTGCTCTCCTCCTTTTAAATTTGCTCCCAATGCTTATCTAAAATGATTTTCCCTAGTAGTTAGGGTTTTTGTTCTTCTAGAAGTTTCCCACATGATTCTTATTTTTGGAATAAAGAGTAAATAATTTTAATTAATTCTTGATTTAATACTCATTAATGAATTTAGGACATTGAAATTTGTGCCTCCAAGTGGGACACACTTCATCCTTTTATAAAATGTATTTAATAAATTTCTACCTCCAAAACTTGAATTTTACTATTTGAAAAAATTGGATTGTCTTTTAATTTTCTAAGCATGATAAGTGACTTCTTATCATGAAAATCATTATAGAAATAATATTTGTTGTTACATATTTCTAGCGAACCATCTTGAGTAAAATTTGGAGGCACGTATCTCAACTTATAGCCTAGGGAAGTTGAGGTTCCAAACAGATTTCCTAGGAAGTCGTGAAAAGAGAGTTGAATGTTCTTTTAATTTATGGAAATATAATGGAAAAATTAATCCATTTAAACCTATCCCATTTCCTTCCTTGTCAAATAGAATTTTCAACAAGGTCTTGTTTAACCAAAACGAACACCAGGAACTCAAGATGTGAGCTCAGAAAGTTTGCGGCTCAGCATTCATTGATCTGGTTCATGGGTAAATCTTATCCCTTGATTTGATTCCACCTTTATTAGTCCCACATTCATTTGGGAAGGGAAAAAAATTACTTTTTATAATGAAAATTCTTCCCTCACCATTCATGTGTGAAATATAGGAACTTATGGAAACCTTAGTGTAGATTTTGTTCCTTAGAAAAATTCATGCCTTGGTAATATTTTGGTTGCCCAATCACTATCCAATCATCACCATGACACCTAACATGTGTATCGATCTAATAGGATACCCAGTCACCTTCCATGTGTCTCAATGTAACAGGATAAATATTGAATAAGAATGAGACTTTGGAAAATATACTAAATATGGGAGAATAGGACAAGGAAGGAATATGGGGATTGAGAATGGAGTCCCACGGTGAAGGAAGATGGGGATCAAGAGTGGAGTGTGGTGGGGATGGAGAGAATGATTGTGGTGGGGAAGGAAGATGCATATTGAGAGGAGTGGGAAGGGGAGTGGAGTCCGGGGAAGGAAGATGAGCATAACGAGGAATGGGAATGGGAGATGGGGATTGGGAGGAGTCGGAAGGGGAGTGGAGAAGTGGAATGGCTTCCCACATATCCTGAAGTGAAAAATGACTAAGTATGGGATTATAAGAGAGGAATAAAGTAATAATAGAGAAAGTTGTAAAAAATGGATAAGCATGGAGATGGAGAGGAAAGAGAATCATAAAATAATCTAAGTGTTCGAGGAGGTGAAAGGGAATGTAAGATTAAAAGGGGATTGTTTCACATGGAAGAATAGGGGAAGAGGGATGTAACAATTAGAATAAATTACTCATCAATTATTCAAGGCGAGTGACTGGACAAAACTGTGAGTATCTCGGGCATACATACTCAATTTTTTATTCCATAAAATGAAGGATGAAGATGAGACTAAGGGATACACCATGAGTTGATGAGAATACACAAATTTATCCTTTTGATATCATTTTATTTTTATTCCAAAGAGAGGAAAATTAAGGTGATCATTTTTATTTTTTATAAACAAGTGTTTAAAACATGGGTTTTCCATTGTTTGTTTATGGGAAGCATTGGTTATTTTCCTAGGAGATATTCAAGATTCAAACTATGTTTGTTGAAAAAGAATTATCAAATTATTTTTAAAGGGAGGATTCTTTAAGTCAATTCAGAGCTATGTTTTTTTCTTTATTTACCCAGGCATATAGGTTCATGTTTACTTGACAAGTTTCCACTTTAGTTGCAGACTGGTGGAAAAAACCTTTAGAAAACCAGAGCTCTCGTGTCCTTCGTTTAAATGAAAGTTAGTAATAACTTGGGGTGATGGATATTTCTAATTTCGTTATGGGATTTAATAAATTCTAGATAATGTGTCAACCAAATATTATCTCTTGTTGATCTTGTGTCTGACATTATTTAAATGAGTCTAACTACCAACTTGTATGAAAATGGTTTTCATGGTACCAGGTGGTTTCGGGCTCATTTTGGGTGATTTTTCATACTTCGAAAAAACCCTGATATAAATTTTGTTTATTCATGTGCGTGGAAAGTGGTTTAGTGGGTTCAAGACTCTTCTTACAGCTAAATTTGAATTGTTTTCCTTCAAAATTAATCAGTACCTTCAATCTTATTTATTTACGACCGTTGGATCCAAGCACTTGTCTATTTTTAATTTTTATATTTAAACTTATAAGCACCTAATGTATTATATAATTAAACATTATTATATTTATACATAAAAAAATAAGTTTATTCTAAGATTATATAAAAGGAAAAGATAAATAAAGCTACATTGATTTGAAAACACAAAAAAATTATTATATTTATTATTATTAAGAAACATTTATTATCCATATTTAGTTACAACATTCGGCTCTGACTGGGGATAATGCCTCCCTGCAAGGAATTAATAACTACAGACTTAGTTCCTTTTTATTTGGTCTAGGAGTCAATTTAATTGTCAATAAATCAATCATGTGAATTATTTTAAACATGTACTATATGTGTAACATACCCAACCACCAACTAGGATATGCCACTTAAATATTTTTGAGCTCTGATACATTTGTTTTTAACATTCCCATTATTAGGGACTCAGAAAAAAAATACATGTAATGTGGGCATCCCCGAGCTGGCCACGCCACACAGAATTACAATTTTGTTACCATTACATTAAATAATGAATTTTGCACCTAAATAGAGTTAAGAGGAATTTATAACAACATGCTTGCAACATTAACAATCCATATATAGAATTTAAACAACAAAGATTCCATGGATGAAAAATCATAATTGCACACACAAAGTAATTGAAATAAGCACATGAATGACACTTATTTCAGGAAATAAACACCAACTTCATGTAGACCTTCCATGCGCCTCCCAGCCTTAGACCACACTATTCATAACTCTTAACAGTGGGTCACCCCTGAGCTGGGGATAAATTCCACGAGGGAAAAGGGTTTCTAACCCAGGATAACGTCTCTTAAATAATAGATAAACTCAGATAGAGGTTCCAAATCAAACTAACAACCTACAGTCTCTCATTCCCCACATTCTTGTCTCACCCTAGGAAGTGTGCCCTGTTTCTTCTCAACAGTCCTTCGGTTGCCCCACTTCCCTTCCAAGGATTCAACAACATATTGGACATGAAGTCTTAGAGGCCTATATTTGTCATTTGGCACCTTTGGAAATCAATTCCTAGAAGTTCTCTCACCTGGAGAGAATTTTCATGAGCCTGATAACCCGCATCGTTCATTCCATGGGCCTGACAACCTGGTTCTTCAATCAAACGAGCCTGGCAACCCACTTTTTTAATCTAGCTCCCAAGTTAACCTGTGAAAATACATGTTCCTCGTTACAATCTAGTGCCATCCGATACCATTCATAGTTTCCTTTGTCAAGGAATAATCCATCCAAAATTATGATAATGCCCCCTTTCGCACTATGTTCTCAAATATATATAAGCATGTGTCTTTTAAGACACTTGGCACCCAAGCGACTCCCTTGTCCCTACTTTAGAACTATGGATATATTCATATCCATCACTTTAGCTTTAAGGAATACTAATATAATATTCCATTTGGATTAAGCCCCCTAGCTTAACCCCTTCCTAGACTCTTAGCCCCCCTTTCCCTTTTCTAGTGGAGTTTATCCCCCCATACTCTCTTACATGGTTGGTCTGTAGCAATGGTGTGTTTTCATTAATAATATGAGTGTTTAAATATTACAAAAATAGGCGCATTGGACTTTATCATCTAGTCTCTCTAGCCTAATAATCACATAGGCATCCTAGCCAAAAATAACCTAGATCACCAACCTATATGTTCATTTACATTGATATGTAAAATTGGGATTCGGCCTAGGGGTATTACATTCCCCTCCCCCTAATTTATGCATTGTCCTTAGTGTATTATATACATATATACAATCAAAACTTTAATAGTTTTCAAAATGATGCAAATAATCTTCCCGCATAGCCTCTTCATGCTCCCAAGTTGTATCCTCAGGACCGTACCGGGTCCATTGGACCTTTACTAGCCCTATGGTTCGATTCCGGAGCTTCTTGAACTTCCGATCCAATATGCACACCAAATTCACTTGAAATTATCCTTCCTTCTCCACCTAAATCACATTCCAATCAATGACATGATTATCATCAGGCACATACTTTTTAATCAATGATATATAGAATACATTATGAATACACATTGATGCAGGTAAAGCAAGCATGTGTGCTATAAGTCCAATCCTTTCTAGGATTTCAAATGGCCCACAATAATTTGTTGTCATCTTTGAACAATTTCCCAACTTTAGAGAACTTCTCTTGGCTTTTACTTTCAGGAACACATGATCACCCACTTTAAATTCTTTGTGAGATCTTCCTTTATCAACATAGATTTTCTTCTTGTCCTGGGTAGCTTTAAGTTCTGTTTTATTTTCATCATTTTCTCTTCCATTTCCCTCAGTAATTATGGCCCAACCAGTGCTCTGTCTATTGGGTTGTCCCAACTTACTGGTGTATTGCACTTTCTTCCATAAAGTGCCTCAAATGGGCTCATCTTTAGGGATGTTTGCTACCCATTGTTATAATAAAACTCTACCAAGGGCAAGTAATCCTCCCATTTGGATGGTTTATCCATCACATACATCCTCAACATATCTTCAATCACTTGATTTACTCTCTATGTTTTCCCATCTAACTCTAGATGATAGGTTGTGCTAAAGTTTAGATTGGATCCAAATCCTTTGAATAATCCTTCCCAAACATTTGAGGTAAATTGTGGGTCTCTGTCAGTCACAATGGTCTTGGGTATACCATGAAGTCGAGCAATTTCCATCATATAAATATCAACAATGTTGATTTCCTTATGGGTGAGATTTACTAGAATAAAGTGGGCATCTTTAGTAAGCTTGTCCACCACCACCATGATGGAATCATGTTGTTTGGTTTTTCTAGGAAACTTGGTGATGAAATCCATTGTTACAACTTCCCACTTCCACTCAGGAATGGGTAATGTCTATAGAAAATCAGCTGGGTGTCTGTGCTCATCCTTGACATTTTTACATTCCAAACACCTAGAAATAAAATCAACAACCTCTTTCTTCATCCCTGGCCAATAGTATTGGCTCTTGACAGCGACAATAGTTTTCTGGTAGCCTGGGTGTCCAACATAAGGAACATTATTCATGTATTTTAAAATCAAAATTTTCAATTCTTGAGAAATTGGCACATATAGTCTACCCCTATACATGATAATGTCACACTTTTCCAACTTGTATTTTTCACCTTTTTGGTGAAAAATACCATGTTGTAAATTTCTCTTTATGTCCATGTACTGCAAATCTGATTTTGCAGCTTCTAAAATTATATATTTCAAATGTGATTGGTACATGCTAATGGTTGTAGAATTAATCTCATGCACCCTCCTGTTGAGTGCATCACCCACCTTGTTATCCTTACCTTTGATATGTTTAATATCAAAATCATATTCACTGAAAAATCTAACCACATGTTTTTTCTGACATTTAGAGTTGGTTGTCCAAACAAGTATTTCATACCACTATGGTCCATTCTCAAATCAAATATTTTTACCATGAGGTAGTACCTCCACATATTCAAGGCATGCATTATGGATTCCTACTCCAAATCACGAGTATCATAGTTCCTTCCATTCTCCTTCAACTTCCTTGATTCATAGCATACTACATACTTATGGATTAAGGTTGGTTGTCATTGTTGTCAACACTTGAACAAAGCCCGATAGCACAAAGGTTTGGGTAATGGAACCAAGTTTGTTTGATGTAAATATGAGTCATTATTGTATTTTCATGGTTGATAATAAGTAAAAATGGATGAACTCCAAAGTGTTCCCCTTATGGTGAAAGCTCTCACGTGAATACGCTTTGCGGATTGAGTTATCCTAGAAGTATGGTTAGAGAACCCATGCCTATTTATGGAATAATGAGATTAAGGTCAGTGAATTTGTTAGTGAAACTATCCTATATGGATATTTCTTGTCATGCCATTTCCAGTGGTATGTGGAACATCACATAACTCCTCACGGTTAGAGAGTTATGGCCATATGAAATTGGAGAAACTGGGTTTGGGTAATGGACCCAAGTTTGTTTGATGAATAATGGTATGAGTTTTGATATATTTTCAGGTAATACTATTCTATATGGATATTACATTGCATGCCATTTCTAGTGGTATGTGCAACGTCACATAACTCCTCACGGTTAGAGAGTTATGGCCTTAAGAAGTTGGAGGACCCTCATATCTCATATAGAATCCCCAAAAGGCCAAAGTAGTAAAAGTGGTTAAAATATTTTAGAAGGTAAATAATAAAGTGAAGTGATGAGTGTACTATAATTCAAAGTGAATACAAAATAAATTGTTTAGATAATAAATTTAATGGAGAAATTAGAAGTGGGTTAACCCTAAAATAAGGAAAGTGGGCAAAGTGACCTAGAAGATGTTTTTAAGGAAGCTACTTGGAGAGTATAAATAAGAGGCAAGGCTCTCTAATTTCATATCACACTTGAGAATATTGAATATCTATAGGTTTTTAAGGTAAACAAAGGATATATAAGCCAAATTTCAGAGCGAAGGTGAAGAAAAGAAGGCAGGAATTCAAGGGAGGATAAATTATTTTGATGGTGCTTTCTAAGGTATGGTATTTACAGGTCATCTCACCATTTTCGAAATAAAAAAAAATTCTAGAATGATTCAGAAAGTGAAATTGATATTCCATTGAGGACACATATCCAAGTATCTGTGGTAAAAAATTCAACTTGTGGGTCGTTGTATTTTCGAATTTACACTCTGTGGAAAATAAGGTTTGTGGCTAGTCCTGAAACTAGTCTAAAACAAGTGTTTTAGGTAAAAATGTCATAACTTATTCATAACAAATCCAAATTTTGTAATACAAAATGTTATGGTTATCATACATTTAGTAGTATTCTTTGTAACATTTTCATATCCATTCAACAAATATTTCGTGCAGGGCATGCTCTACAAGGTCGCTCTCTAGAATAAGCCAAAATTCAACAAGGTATGACATTTTTGCTATAACTCCTTTTCTGAGAGGTTCCAAGTAGTGACACCTGGATGAATTTCATAAAATGCACCAAAGAAAATTGTGTATCATTTTTAGAGATTTATTCATTACATGTACATGGTTATTATTATTTCACGTTAGGGTTGTTCACTAATCCAAAACTAGTCATGTGAGACTAAAGAAACATTTGATGAAAATTCTAGTCTCTTGTTCTTAAAGTTAAGGAAGTTTTGTAGATACGTAATCATATACACCAGGTTTATTACAGAGTTACAAATCATATTTGGATGATGAAATAGATGAGGGCTTTTGGTTGAGGTACAAGTTGGGTACATGGTTGAAACAAGTAGTTGATAAGTTGACACATACATGAAGTGTATAGTTGATGATGTTGGTACATATTGATGAGTCATAGTTGATGAGTAGTTGACACATGATTGGTACATACTTGGTACATGGTTGGTTGCACTTGTTTATGGTACATGTTGATTGCAGGTTGTTTGGTACAGGTTGGTGCATGGTTGATGCACTTGTTTATAATATAGGTTGATTACAGGTTGAGGTACAGGTTGATGCATGGTTCAGGTTTATTGGTACAGGTTTATAGTGGTATATCTCATAGTGATAGTGTGACATTGGTTCCATCATTATACTTCTACTTCAGGGTGGTTGTAGCCACCTTTCGATCATAGTCGGAGAACCTAGGGGGTTGTAGCCTCCTTCTAGTTGTAGCCAGAGAATTGGGGAGTTGGAGCTTCCCTCAGGTTGTAG
>SNQJ01S0050605.1:69711-104546 GCA_010110895.2 Picea sitchensis
AGTTTCTCACAATCGATCATCGGCAAATGACCCTCCATGCTCTTTAAATAGAGATCATGGACCAATCGGGTGTTAAGCCATGAATCAATGGCCATTAAGATCGAGGAGAGTATGAACCATCGAATCACTCTATGTTGGGAACATATCGTGATCATCGGATTTCCTAACTACAAATGAATACTAATGCATACTAAAGAAACACACTAGAAAACAAACTTTCACCTAACGACACAATAGACCAAGTAGATCTTAACTAACTCCTAAGTGTCTAAATATCCTAACATCTCCCCTTAAGAACAACTTGGTATAGGATTGATTGATTTACAATAGTGGCACAATAGGAGAAGGAAGGAGGCATTAGAGCCTATCCCCCCTTAATGAAAACTTCTTGAACTCCTAGCATAGATCGAAATTTGGAAAACTTCGCTTCTATAAGAGACTTTGTGAAAATGTTTGCAACTTGATCTTCTGTAGGGAAAAAGAGCACTTCAATAACTTGATCATGACTGAGCTTTTTGATGAATTGCATGTGTAGATCGATGTGTTTGCTACACTAATGTTGAATTGGGTATTTGGCGAGATTGATGGCACTCTGATTGTCACACCAAAGGCTGGTTGGATGTTGGTGCTAGTGCTGGTGCTGGTGTTGGTGTTGGATGTTGGTGTTCGCTTCCTAACTTGCATTTACCACTGCTTGGTACTCTGCTTCTATTGAAGAAAGTGAAATAGCATGTTGTTTCTTACAGGCCCAAGTGACAGGTCCTAAACCAAGGGTGAAAACATAACCTTTAGTAGACTTCCGATCATCAGGGTCGTCGGCCCAATCTGAATCATTGAAACCAACCAATAAAGGAGTCCCCCCTAAATTTTAATGTATCCCAAACTAAACTGTACCACGAACATAGCGAAGTATCCTTTTAGCTGCTTTACAATGGATTTCATGTGGCGTTTTCATATACCAGGCAACAAGACCAACAAAAAAGGAAATATCATGATGGGTATGAGTCAAGTATAAGAGGCTACAAACTAACTGATGGTACAGGGTGGCATCAACTTCAAGAGATGTATAGGTGGCAGTAAGCTTGAATCTAGACTGGAAGGGAGAAGGGGTTGGTTTACAATCGTCCATGTGAAAGCAACGAAGAAGGTCACAAACATACTTATATTGGGAAAGAAAAATTCCTTCATTGGTTTGAAAAACTTGGAGGCCAAGGAAATAGTGCAAAAGGCCTAAGTCTACCATTTCAAATTTCTTCTTAAGGCTGGTTTTCACATGGTTTAAAAGTTTTGAGTCACTACCAGTAAGGATAAGGTCATCAACATAAAGGACAAGGATTATGAGATGGATTCCTACATTCTTGGTATAAACATTAGGATCAGAATGGCATCTAGATAATCTAGTGGCAATAAGAAAGTTGTCCATTTTGGCATACCAAGCTCGAGGAGCTTGCTTGAGACCATAAAGAGATTTCTTGAGGTGACAAACAGGGCTAGAGTCATTCTGGACATAGCCAGGAGGTTGTTCCAAGTAGATTTATTCTTGCAAATCTCCATGCAAGAAGACATATTTAACATCCATCTGATGGACCTCCCATTTATGTGAGGCAGCAAGGGAAAGAACAAGGTGGATGGAATTCATTTTTTCTACAGGGGAAAAGGTTTCATTATAGTCAATTCCTTCAACTTGGGAAAATCCTTTGGAAACTAACCGGGCCTTGTGTCTTTCAACACTTCCATCTTATGCATACTTAGTTTTGTAGACCCATTTGCATCTAACAAGTTTTCTTCCTTTTGGAAGAGGTACAAGATCCCAAGTATCATTTTCCATTAAAGAACAATACTCTTCAGTCATTGTTGTATCCCAATCTAGATGACCTGAAGCTTCTGCAAATGTCTCTGGATCATGAGTTTCTAAAAATTGAGCCAAAAGAGAAGAGGCTCATTGGAACTATGAATGTATCTGACACTGATCTGAAGGATCACCGACAAGATAACCAACTCCTTCTCGTGTTGAACGGACCCATCTAGGAAGCGGTGGAGCTAGTGTTGGTTAAGGTTCAAAGGACTCATCTGGAGGAGGGTGAGCAAGCGGAGGTGGATTTTCATCCTCACTATCATCTTCTGAAGAATAAACCAGATTAGAAGAAGGCACAAATGTCAGATTAGGCTCACAGGCCAAAGAAGGAAAAACCATCGAATTAGGCTCGCAGGCCAAGAGATTTTCATCAAATTTAACATCTCTTCTAATAATAATTTCATTACAATGTGATTGAAGAAGTCTGTAACCTTTGACATCTTCAGAATAACCAACAAATATACACTTCTCACTTTTAGNTTGCATCTAACAAGTTTTCTTCCTTTTGGAAGAGGTACAAGATCCCAAGTATCATTTTCCATTAAAGAACAATACTCTTCAGTCATTGTTGTATCCCAATCTAGATGACCTGAAGCTTCTGCAAATGTCTCTGGATCATGAGTTTCTAAAAATTGAGCCAAAAGAGAAGAGGCTCATTGGAACTATGAATGTATCTGACACTGATCTGAAGGATCACCGACAAGATAACCAACTCCTTCTCGTGTTGAACGGACCCATCTAGGAAGCGGTGGAGCTAGTGTTGGTTAAGGTTCAAAGGACTCATCTGGAGGAGGGTGAGCAAGCGGAGGTGGATTTTCATCCTCACTATCATCTTCTGAAGAATAAACCAGATTAGAAGAAGGCACAAATGTCAGATTAGGCTCACAGGCCAAAGAAGGAAAAACCATCGAATTAGGCTCGCAGGCCAAGAGATTTTCATCAAATTTAACATCTCTTCTAATAATAATTTCATTACAATGTGATTGAAGAAGTCTGTAACCTTTGACATCTTCAGAATAACCAACAAATATACACTTCTCACTTTTAGGCTGAAATGCTTTCCTTTTCTCATCAGGAATGTGAGCTCATGCTATACTTCCAAATACATGGAAGTGAGTTACATTTGGTTTAATTTTAGTCCAATCTTCTTCGGGTAATATCATCAGCAATTCTAGTTGCAAGAACATGCTTAGGATATTTTTTATTCTTGATTACAACTTGGTGAGGTGAAAAGTCTACGGTTTTACCTTCACCTGAATGAGTGATTTGATATACTGATAGAAGGTTACAAGAAAGACTTGGAACACATGTTACTTCATTGAAATGACCATTTTCTACTTTAATTGTCCCAGATCCTTCAACACTAAGATATCTATCATCACCAACAAATATTTTCTTGGTGTTACATTCATTTAGAGTAGAAAATATGGCTCTATCCTTAGCCATATGATAGGATGCTCCAGAATCAGTAAGCCTCTCATCAATAGTATAAGTAGAAGTAGAATTTGTATTGAAGGAGAAACCAAAAGTACAAAGTGGATGTCCATGAGAAGAAGAAGAAAAAGTAGAATCAATATTGATGTTGTGCTTCTTCATCGCTGCTTCTAAAGATGTCATCTTCTTGAAACATTTGGACTCATCATGACCATCGTTATCACAAAATTTGCTATGTTTGTTAGTATTCTAATTTTTATGTTTTTCTCATTTGTCTCCATTAGGAGCAAAAGCTGTCTGAGTGGGTTTGGAACCCTTATATTGCTTGTTGTTGTGGCGAGGATGTTTCTTCTTGGGATTCTTGGGTTTATCTTTATGATGGACAACTAAGGATTTGTTGGAGGTACCTGCAGTGTTGATCACTCCAAGTTGTACTAGCTTATCTTTCTCTCTAATCAAAGAATCACAGAAGTTCTCAAGACAGGGTTTTTGATAAGCTGCCCCTAGAGCCTCTTCCATGGCATAAAAGGTAGATACAAACATAGAATATGCACTACCTAGCTTAGAAATAATAAGATAGATGCAATGATCTTCATCTATATTTATCTTACATTATTCACATAAAGTTTTAAGTGTTTTAAACTTAGATAAATAGTCTTCAATGTAAGAAAAATCACTTGGAATTAAAGTTAGTACTTGACTTTCTAACTGTTGTGCTCGAATAATATTGTGTTTACCAAACATAGATTCAATCTTTTCCCAAGCTTCTTTGGGTTTATCAATTGATTGAAGGTGGAACCTTAAATCAGGAGAGATGGTCATTCCAATTAATCCACGTGCTTCGTCATTCCTATTATCCTATTTGGTTTTCTTATCACCATTAATGGGTGTTTTTTCCTTTCCCAAGGTAATCTGGTACAAGCCTTTACTTCTTAATGAATCCTCCATATGGGATTTCCATTGGAAGTAGTTGGTGCTGGTAAGTAAGAGATTACTTGTAGAATACATATTAAATATGCAGATAATACAGATCTAAAAACTAAAACTGATGATCAGAATGGAAAGAGCTCAAAATGTTATGCGGTTTTAAAAAAGACGGCACTGAAAATGGACTTCAGATGTGAGAGTTATGCCCTTTTTAAAAAATACATAAATGGTAACCAAAGGACGACGTGGTAGTGTAAGTTGCTTTATGAAGTGACCCACTTTTTTAAAGAGAAATGGGGCTCACTTTTACAAAGAAAAGTTGCATGCAAAATAAATAACTATAAAATAAAATATTAAAGTTACTTATAGTGATTCACTTTTATACTTGAAGTGAAATACACTTTACAATTTTAGCATGAACTTTTTCAAAAAAAAGTAACAAAAGAGAGACTTGAACTCAAGACCTCTTACTTAATAAGGAAAATTTTAACCAAATGGTTTAGCAAAACATATTATAATGTTTGGAAGGAGGATTGTTGTTGTTGTTGTTGTTGGAGAGCATGATAAACAAAAACTCTTTTCACACAAGAAAAAAATTTCTCTTATCGATGACAACAAGGGTTAGATCTCGGTTAGCTTACCCGAAAGATGCACATTTTCCTATCTGTTTCTGATTTTTCGAGATCGCATAGGGCACGGGGAAAAAATCGTACACAGATCTAAAAGAGTAGCAACCCGGAAATAAAAAAAAATACAAAACTGAAATAAAACCAAAATACTTCTCTGCAAAAAATTTAAAAAATGTGTATTCAAACTTTATACCTTCAGATCTGTCTGTAATGGTCGTATCTTGGGAAAACATAAACCTTTTTGAGTGAAACCAAAAGTGTTTCTAAATTAAACGAGTGCTCCGGACACAATGGAATAGTCTTGTCAGCCCATAAATGTATGTAAATGACATAAAATGGAGATGAATCAACTCGACTTCACGATCTCAATCTACAACAGGAGCGAGTCTTCAAACATGCTCTAAAACCATGTTCGAAAACACATGTATTCCAACAGAGGACGAACACCTTCAGTAAAAACTCACATAACCAGATCAAATATTAACACACTGATGTTTTCACGTGGTAAAACCCCTATGGGGAAACATCCACGAACCCATCCAATGCGGCCACTTGGAGCAGTTTATTAATGCAAAGAAAAAGATTACAGAGAAATTTTACAAGAGATTTTCTCACAATCGATCATCCACAAATGACCCTCCATGCTCTTTAAATAGAAATCATGGATCGATCAGGTGTTAAGCCATGGATCAATGGTCATTAAGATAGAGGAGAGTATGAATCGTCGGATCACTCTATGTCGGGAACATACTGTGACTGTCAGATTTCCTAACTACAAATGCATACTAATGCATACTAAGGAAATACACTAGAAAAAACACATTTACCTAATGACACAATAGACCAAGTAGATCTTAACTAACTCTTAAGTGTCTAAATATCCTAACACTTCGGACTCACAGACTCAGAGACTCATCATAAGTCCCAACACTTAGCCATTTTTTCATGTTTGTGGACTCACATACTCATAATAAGTCCCAACACTTATTCATTTTTCCACTCCTTCAGACTTGTGGACTCATAAACTCACAGTGTGGTAACCTTTCTTTCATAAGTCCATCTGGAAAGTCTCAACACTTAACCATCTTTCCACTTCTTTGGAATCATGGACTTGCGGAATCACAAAATCATCATAAGTCTCAACACTTAGCCATTTTTTTTGTCTTCACACACTGACAGACTCATAATAAGTCCCAACACATTGCCATTTTTCCACTTCTTCGGACTCACGGACTCACAGACTCATCATATGTCCCAACACTTAGCCATTTTTTTCGTCTTTGCAGACTCACAGACTCTTAATAAGTCCCCACACTTAGCCTTTTTCCCACTTCTTTAGACTCATAGAATCACAGACTCACGGTATTGTAATCTTTATTTCATAAGTCCATCTGAAAAGTCTCAACACTTAACCATTTTTTCACTTCTTAGAACTCGCGGGATCACAGACTCATCATAAGTCTCAACACTTAGTCATTTTTTTGTCTTCACAGACTCATAATAAGTCCAAAAACTTAGCCATGTTTCCACTTATTCAGACTCGCGGACTCAAAGACTCATAATAATTCCAACACTTAGTCATGTTTACCTTTGCATACTCGCGGACTCGCAAACTCACAGACTCACAAGCTCATAATAAGTCCAACACTTAGTCGTTTTTATAACTCCCTACCTTTGTATACCTGTCACCATGGTATAACATGTCACCTACCTCCATGTCAGCCAACATGTGCCCCCCCCACATCATGCCGATGTTAGTGTACGGAAAAATATCAAAATGTTTCTAATTTTCCCTATTTTCTAAAATCCTAAAAATGCTCAAATTCTCCCAAAACTGGAATTCCTTCTTGGGTCGTCATTAGAGCTTTGTGACCAAGCTCAATATAACCAAATCAAGCCTTATACACAAACGTTTGAGCACTTCTTTTTAAATTTGACTCTTTCACTTCGAATTTTCCATTAATTAGTTGTAGGAAATTGGGGCGTTTTCCCAATTTCATTCAATTTCACCATGGTTGATCTGAAACCATTAAATTTATTCAATTTCATCCAGTCAACCATAGCCTTAAGTTGACTTCAATTTCCACCAATTATAGTTCTAAATTTTCTTAGATGAAGATTAAAGTCTGGAAAACTTCATCCTTGGACCAAATTTCCCAAATTCCTCGGGAATTTAGCAACATAAATTGGGGCTTTGTTCCAATTTTACCTAGCTTCTCTCGATTTCACCACCAGAACATTGTAAACATTTTAGTCAAACAATTTTCAAACAAACTCTTCCTGAAATTATATCAAATAGTTCTCTTACAAACTCTATAATTTCTCTTCTGCGCTTGCTACATGGCCCATGCAGGCTCTGTATTGAAACACTGGGCTCTGATACCATATTGTAACATACCCAGGACCCAACTGGGCTATGCCACTTAAAAAATTTGAGCTCTAATACAATTTTTTTTAACATTCCCATTATTAGGGACTCATTGAAAATTTTCATTTAACATTCCTAGCCCCGAGTTGGTCACGCCACAGAGAATTGTATTTTTTTTACCATTACATTAAATAATGAATTCTGCATCTAAACAGAGTTAAGTGGAATTTATAACATCACACATGAAACATTAAAAATTCATATATAGAATTTAAACAACAAAGATTCCATTGTAGAAAACTCATAATTGCATACACACAATAATTGAAATAAGCACATGAATGACACTTATCTCAGGAAATGAGCACCAACTACATGCATACCTTCCATGTTCCTCCTAGCCTTAGACCACACTCCTATGGAGAAGAGAAATAATTCAATGGAAAAAGGAATAAGGTTTTGGGAAGCAAAATTTGAACTCCTATCAATGTTTCCTCTAAATTCGATGGGAGTAGACAACATGCTTCCTCTTCATTTCCATCAGCTTTTGCTCGTGGTACTTGTAGTGCACCAAGGCCTAGTCCTAAGAAATGAAAAATTTGCGGTCAGGGCCTTTTGGAAAACCATCAGTGCTACATGCGTTTAGGTGTAGTGTTTCTAATAAATATAAGCATCAAACATAGCAAGGGATATTGGGTTCAGAACCGACAATGGACTTACAACATATGCTCAAATTTAGAATTGATAAAATTATGGACATAGGTGAGATAAAACATGATATCCACATCTTGAGATGTCCTTGTTGGAAAATTAAATATAATAATTTAGTTGATCCATCGAGTCCTTTTGTTATTTAAATGACCCTATCGATGAAGACTAAGGAACAATTGTCTTTATGTATTAATATTTTTGGATGATAAGTATGTACAATGTACTTAAGACTCATACTATAAATAAATATAAATAAAGATGTGTTTATATAAATGTGGACATTTAGTCTATGGAAGCTTTATCTTTTTTATTACTTTTGTAAATTTATAAACATCTTATTATAGGAAAAGGCTTGATGGATTTTGAAAGCAATAAGTAGAAAATTATTGTATTTGAAGGTACATCTAATAGTCTTTAAGTTTTGATTGACATTTTAAAATATTTCTTGTATTATGCAAGATACATATATGCCATATAGAAACGTGTTCATCCCACAAAACTCAAGCGAACATCGTAACCTTATTTTAGATAAGATTTCATAACCAAAGGTTATGACATGTGTTTCTTCGATGAAAATTGAAATTTTTGGTTTTATGTTTTTGCTTAAATAAATTGTAAAAGTGGGGACTTTTTAAAGATGTTTCTCCACTACCTAGGAGAATCCATAATCACGACGGATTCATTTCAGTATCACAAGCCTTGGTCCACTACCAGCGAGCATCTATAGTCCCAGTAGAAATGTTTGAATTTCCCAAATTTGTTTGTGATCTTTCCTTTCTTTATTTTTCTTAGAAAAAATTAATAGCAATATGAGGAGTTTTATTTTGGGTTGAATACTTGTTGGTTAAATAATTATTAACCAAATTCAAAGAATAAAGTCCCAATTATGATATCTTTTTGCAGTTTTTTCAGGTATAGATGATTTCTAAAGTTTTGTTAAGACAGAGATACAATTTGCAAGGTTTCACTTAACATAGGTACTAAGGTCTAAACCAATACGATTTATGATAAAACAATGTTTAAATGCACTCGGAAAACTTCTTTCTTTTAAAAATATGCTCCTTTATCAAAGAAATTCTTATTGTTTTCATATGAATTGACATCAAGGGATTTCAAAAAGAAACTATACACTTTATATATTATATACATTGTTGGTTTATAGTATTCTTAAATAAATAAATAAAGTGTTTAAGTAAACATCCATTTACTGTCGTTCCTATATTTTCGCCTTCTATATTTTGTAATCGAAAAGTAATTTCACCTTCCATTGATTCTATTTTAAAGGGTTTTTTCCATAAGTTATCAAATGTTCCATGTTTTCCTGGATGTTCCCTCTTATCCCATTTAATAACTAGGTCACCTACAAAAAAATATTTTATCTTTAATTCCCTTGTCAAAAATATTTTTCATCTTATCTTGATATTTCTTTTTCTTCATTTGGTCATTAATTTGTTCACATTTTTCTTAAACTTGGATTAACTGGTTCATCCTATAATGCATGTCATTTGGTACTTACTAGAATTCCTAAATAATTTTTATAATTGGTATTGCTAAATGAACTAATAGTATTACATATGTACCATATATTAATTGAAAAGGGGATGTGTTGATCGATCTTTTAGTACTGGTCTTCTCTAACCATAGTGCATATTTTAATAACGAATCTTGGTTCCTCTTTTTCTCAGTTAATGTTATCTTCAGTATTTTCATCATATTTTTATTTTTCATTCAGCTAATCCATTCCCTTGAGGGTAATAGGAGGTTGAAATACCTAATATGATATTGTAATCTTGATTTTTTTTTATTAAAGTAACATATGAAAATGACTTAGCATTGTTAGTGATTATCTTTCTAGGACACATGAGTCTAGTTATAATATTTTATTCCAAAAATTTGATTATTATAGAATCATTAACATTTATTACATATATTGTTTCAACCCATTAAAATAATGTGTATCGGTTAAAATCCATCTATGTTGAACACTAGATGGTGGATGTATTTCTCTTAATATAAGCTCTAACCTTTTTGCTCACCTGGGAGAATAGAGTGGACCAATGGAATCCACTTCTTAATATTTTATAAGCATTGGTTCTCCAAGCAAAATGACCACAGTAAGCCCTTTCATGGTGTTGATCGATTATATTGTTTGTTTCTTCTTCTAAAACACAATTAAGAAAAATCTCGGTTGAGTCTTTCTAATATAATTTTTTATTTATAATATAATATTTAATAGCTTTTAATTTTAAAGATCATGACTTAGATTTATCCACGTGATTTGAAGTTTCTAAGGTAATGAGAAAATGAACAATACATTTATACCAAGATGATTTCAAATAAATTCCATCTATTCTTGGTATGATTTGTAGAATTTCATCTTGTTCAAACAACTTGGTATCATGAGATGTTAAGTGGTCTTGGAAGGGAAGAACTAAGTTAACTTCATTTACTCCTAGAGCTTTAAGATTTGAATCGGCCATTAATTTATCCAGACCTTGTCCTTTGATAAGTTTAGTTGGCTTAATTTCTAAATCAAATTCTTGGATCTGTGCAATCCATTTCCCTATTTTTCCATCACAATCCTGCTGCCCTAAAAGTTTCTTTATAGTGGCATGTGGGAAAAAAAAAATGATTTTGGAGTGTAATACATAATATTGGAAGGATTTTAGTACTTTCACTAAGTCATATGTATATTTTTCCATTATATTGTATTTTAACTCTACATCCCTAAGGGATCTACTAAAGAATGCAATTGGTTGCTCATGTTCCTCGTGATTTTTCTATAATAATACTCCAACAATCATGTGTGTGAAATAAAAATGAAAGATTATAAAATATTTCTTATAATATGGATTGATTAATACTGGTGCTTCCCCTAAGGCCTTCTTTATTAAATAGAAAGGATATTTAGCGGCTTCAGGCCATTTAAATTTGCTACCATTTTCCAACATGTTGGTTATATCCTTTACGATTTCAACAAAGTTAGGAATAAATCTCCTTAAGAAGTTGATTTTTCCTAAGAATGATTGTACTTATTTTTTATGTCTAGGGAAAATAATGGTTTGAATAGCTTCCACCCTTTTAAGGTCAATTTTCACTCGCTCTTTGGAAGCTATGTGCCCTAGAATTTTTCCTTCAGTCATTGCAAAGAAAGACTTTTTAGGATTTAGTGATAACCCATATCTCCTACATTTCTTGAATATTTGTTGAAGGTGTGTTAAGTGGGCATATTCAGTTTTTGATAAAACTGGCATATCATCTAAATAGACCATAATAAATCGATCTTTCTCATGAGAAAAAGTAATATCCATTGCTCTTTGGAATGTAGCTCTTGCATTCATTAACTTGAAAGGCATTTTATCATACAGAAAAGTTCCCCTAGGAGTAGTAAACGCAGTTGTCTGTCTATCTTTTTCCTTTATTGCAACTTTATTATATCCAGAGAGTCCATCCATCATAGATATCCTTTGTCATCCTATGAACGTTTATAGGATGCAGTCCATTTTATGTAGAGGATATCTATCTTGTATGGAAACTTGGTTAATATTCCTAAAATCTACACACAAACAAATTTCTCCATTTTTATTCCTGACAAGAACCAAATTTGCAACCTAATTTGAATATCTTAACGAAATTATGATTTTAGCATCTTATAGCTTCTTAACATCCTTCTTAATCATAGGTAACAAAATTGGGTTTACCTGTCTTATTTTATGATTGAATGGTTTTACTCCCTCCTTAAAAGTTATATTGTGTTCTATAATAGATGTAGCATTCAATTTTCAAAGGTACTTATATTTACCTCTTCCACATCCTCTTATTTAGGATAGAGTGTGGGTATGTATATTGCATCATTTTGATCAAAATGTTTTTTCCAAAGGGACTAGTCACCTTGGTATATAATTAACTTTTAGCTGGACTAATTTGTGATCAACTATCAATTCTTTTAATTTTGCATTACTATCTATATTTTTTAGGTTCTTCATTAGTATTTACAAATTTTTTGTTTTCAACTTTATTATTATTTTCATGATCATTTTCAGTACCAATATAAATGGAAGAAAATTCATTTATTGATTTTAAGAACCTTTTGATTTCCCTATTATCTTCAAAAACTTGCCAATGTTTGGCATTATCTGGAATTGATGGTCTATAAAGAATTTAAAATTCATATTTTAAAGACAAGACATTTGGGGGTTTAGAAAGACTATCCAATACTTCCAAATAGTCATCTTCCTGATTAATGTTCGTAGAGATTGCAGTGAAAGTTACTCCTGAAAAATATTTATTAACTAGATCTCATACTTGGTTCCTATATGCTCTCATCTTGGGATGTTTTGTTTGACATTTTTGTTTCACTTGGTGAATAACAAGTTCAAAATCACCAAAAACAAAAATATTATACAATTTTAGTTTTCTAGCAATTTCAAGACCTAAGAGTAATGCTTCATACTCGACCACATTATGTGTTGTTTCAAATTCAAGTTTAAAAGAAAAGATATGTATTTCCTCAATGGGTGAAACAAAAACAATGCCATATCCTAAACCATCTTTGGATGATGCTCCATCAAAGAAAATATTCCAAACCTTATTCTCATGACTCTCAATTTCAATATTTTTAAGCAAGGGTTCTTTAACAGCTGAAGAGTATTCATCGATATTAAATGAAAGAAACAAATTTCCTAGGTCATCATTTTCATAATATATAGGGAAATGTTTTGGGCTAGTTGAATCACTAATTGTATATGAAAACTTTGCCTCCCTATATAACCTTCTATTTTGACAACCAAAGATTGGAATGGTTGAATTTGTCATATCTAGTTGTATTGAAGCTCCTAAATTTTCTCCCCAATATCTTGATAATAACATGCCATAGCTTACAAGGTTGTTAGCAACAACAACATCCATTATGCTACCTTTTTATGGGATTTTTTCTAAATGCACAACTAGGTATTTTATCATTCCTATAAATTTTATTTTTTGGAATCGAAGGAATATAGGTCTTTGTAAAGTCTAGTGGTATATAGACCAATTTTATCCATTATTATATTTGTCATAAAGTTGTGTTATGCTCTTGAATCAAACATAATGTTATGTAAGAGATGATCATGGATAGTTAAACTTGCATAAAAGGGAGGAGTTATACCATTTCTTTCCTCTAAAAGTGGTCCCACTAGAAATTATGGAGAATCATCTTGTAAATTTGTTGTACATGATTAGTTTATAGGGATAGGGTTATTGAAAAAAAAAAAAATCATCCTTATAGATGGGATTTTTTACTAACTCTTCCAGAGGAACTAACAACTTTATTTTGTTTAACTCATTTTCTATATTAAAAGAACTTGGATGAGAATTGGTTGATTCTTGTGTTTTATCATTATTTTTATTATTTGAAGGTCCTAAGTTGATCCTAGATTTTTTCATCGATGCGACTTATTAAAGAATTGTATTAAATGAGAATAAATTGAAGTGCACCATAAAGAAGGAAAATCTCAATAATAAAGAGACATAAGCATCAAATATGAACAAAAAAAATTGATAACGGAGTTCAACCCCGATGGACTACGTCTTTGGGTCCTGCTCTCAAATGGGTAGGCCTTTTTATTAACTCAGCAAAAGAATTTGGAAAAATATATAAGTATACCTCATTCTGGAATTAAGATGCAGAAGCTTTTCTCAGATCAGAAAACATACAACACCATTGAATTTGTGGCATCGAATTACCCAAAAATGATTGTCTCCACACCTCAATATGACTCTCGCACTCCCAAGCCCATGATAAATCTCGTCTCAGTTTATGTGCCTACAACCTTCAATTAATTCATTGTACTCGCCTCATAAAACATGCCTAGTCCTATCGTTGAGTGCCCTCCTCTCGTCCATTGGGAAACTAGAATTTAAGTTTAAAGGCAGGTGGAATATCCAACGGATCCATTTTCCTCAATAGTTGGTAGATGCTATGTTAAGGCCTTTGGTTGGGGAGGTCTCGGGGTCGAGCTTGTAGGCCTCCCCCNATATTTGTCACAGTTGGTTACACTGGAGGTCGACCACCAGGCTTGGTGAGACCTCTGCCAGATTTTGTGGGCCTTCCTTTTTTAATTTTGAAATTTCGGTTATGGGCCCTCATTGGGAATTTTCCCACTGCCACGTGGTAGCCAAACATTCGCCCACATCATCCTTATGTACAGTCGCTCTTCCACGTCGCCTACCTGCCACGTTAGCCTGCCACATATGGTACGGATGCTACATGTCTTCCACATCCCATACGACCTACCACGTGGTTGTATGGAATACCACGTGGCACTTCCTCATTGGTCCACATGTTGACCTAAAAATGCCAAAAATGAGTGACATGTGGAAGCCTCTGGTGTTGCCATGTCACCATGATGACATCATGTTGACCTCAACATGACACGTGTTTTCCTATGCATGTTCCACATACACTATACAGATGTTGACGTCATTTGTTCTGATGTTGACGTCAATAGTACGGATGTTGACTCATCCCTGCTGACTTGGCTAGGATGAACAAAACTTTGACCGCGAATATCTTTTCATCTGTAACTCTGTTTGACAATTCGTTTACACTGTTGGAAATATTCCGACACACTCTTCGCGATGATTCCAATTTCACTGAGTTTTGAGGACTTTTAATATTTTCCCTTTCTCTATTTGTTGAGGCCATTATGAGCTTCCTGAGTTGCTTCTGTGAATTCCAAGTTATCCTTAGTATTCTTTGGATCCTTTTTGGATCACGCCTTCCCACTGAGATCTTTTTGGACCACCAAAATTTTTCATCAATCAACAAATAAGTGAGGGAAGAGTTCCCTCACCTTTTCCTTCTCAATCCACTTTTCCTTGCTTGGATGTGTTCCCTTTAATCCCACTTGAATATAATCAACATCACCCCTACGTGAAGTCCTTGTCCTTCTGTCCAAGATGATATATTCCTTCAACTCATCCAAGTACTCAGGAGAAAACTCATCAACTGAATGTATTGAAACTTTCTCACCTAGATCCATGATCATGGGAGGCTCAAAACATTTCAATTTTTCCACATTTACAAATGAGTAGATCTGCATATAAGGTGGAAGATCTAGACAAAAAATATTGGTACCACTTTTCTCCAAAATAGTGAAGGGTCCATAATGGATGGGCTTGATTTTATTTCCTTCACCCTTAAATATCTCCTTGTTGATGTGAAGCCATACCTGGTCTCCAACCTAGAATGGATGATCAACCCTTTGTTTTTCATGTCAAGCTTTATACTATGCTTGAATTTTCTCCAACTGTTCCCTGACTGCTTGATGTGCCTGTTGGATCCTTTGAATGAACTTGTAGGCCATGTATTCATTTCTTTATTCATTTGAATTGACATATGCCCCATACATCAAGTCCAAAAGGACCTTAGGAAAATGCCCAAAACATGTCTCAAAAGGCGAACACTAAGTGGAGGAATGTAAGGCTCGATTGTAAGCATGTTGTACATAGGGTATATGTTCATCCCATAATTTGGGATGCTTGTTGCAGTAGCCTCAGAAAAAGTACCATTGTTCAGTTAAAAACCTATGTCCATTCGTCAATCTGTGGATGGAAAGAAATGCTCCTCTTCAAATTGGTGTCCATCATTCTCCACAAGCTTGTCCAAAAATCCCTAAGGAATCGAGTATCTTGATCCGAGATAATGGATGTGGGTAACCCAAAGTGAAACCAAACATACTAAAAGAATATATTAGTAGTATTCTTAGTAGCGATCTTATTTTTACATGGCATTAAGATACACATCTTGCTGCACCTATCCACTACAACATATAAATAGTCATGACCCCTTCTCGACATTGGTAAACCCCCTACAAAATCTATGGAGATACTTTCCCATGGATGGGATGTAACATGAAGTGATGAGTATAGCCCCAATTTTCTATTAGTGGGCTTACAAGTAGAACACATCACACACCTCTTTACATATTTAGTTACAAGTGTTTATCTTTCAGTTGATGCTAGTAACAAAACCTCTGCAGATGATCCATAGTTTTTCCTACGCCAAAATGCCCAGATACAAGAGAAGTGTGAGCTTCTTGTATTACATGGACTCGTTCACTTGTAGGAATACATAGCTTTCCAGGATGGTAGAGTAGTTTTCCTTGCTATCAATAGTTTTATACCTGTGCACCATGGGTTAGCTTCTCAAATACTTCTTTAAAATTTTCATCAATGGCATATTGTTCCAGATAGCTATCATGAGATAAAGAAGCATTCTTCAAAATAATATAAGCAACAACATGAGGTCTAGAAAACATATCAGATACCTTGTTACTCATACCCTTTTTGTATTTGATTACCAAATGAAATTGTTGAAGAAAACCCATCCATCCGTAATGTCAAGCTTGTTGCATCTTGGTTTGTTCTTGGAGATATTGTAAGGATTGATGATTTGTATGTATGATTGTTTCCTTCCCTAAAAAGTAGTGCTTCCATTTCTTTACACTTTGAACTAATTCATAAAACTCTTTATCATACGTAGGATAGTTAACAACATCTTGGTTAAAAGTTCCAAAGTGGTAACATATAGGATTACGATATTGCATCAATATTGCACCCATGACATACTTGCTAGCATCTATCTCGATCTCGAAATGATATTGAAGATTGGACGGTGCTAATACTGGTGTGGTACTGATATTTTCCTTCAAAGTGTCAAAATATTTTTGTTTCTTTCCTCCCCAATGAAAAGTGTTCTTCACACTGGTTAAGGCATGCAAAGGAGTTGCTATAAAGGATAAGTTTGAAATGAATATCCTCTAGGACTGGACTGCACCTAATAAGCTCTATATTTCGGTTATAGTTTTGGGCTCGAGCCAATTTACAATTACATCAATCTTGGATGGATCGATTTTCAATTGTCCTCCTCCTACAATATGACCTAAGTATACAAGTGCAGTCTTACCAAATTCACATTTGGAAAATTTTGCATACAACTATTCCCTTTGCAAAGTATCCAATACTTGATTTACATTCCTTACATTTTCATCCCAAGTCCCACTAAATACACGAATTTCGTCTAAATATACAATCACAAAATCATCTAGAAATGGCATGAATACATAATTCATCACCCGCATGAAGGTTGTTGGAGCATTACAAATCCCAAACGGCATAACTAACCACTCAAATAATCCTTGTTTGTTTTTAAAGGCAGTTTTCCATGCATCCTGTTTTGCAACCCTGGTCTGATGGTATCCACTACACAAATCCAACTTAGTGAAATAAACAACATAATTTAATTGATCAAGTAAATCATCTATATAAGGAAGAGGGTGTCAATTTTTCACTGTGATTTTATTTAAGGCCCGATAATCGACACACATTTTTCATGTGCCATCCTTCTTTGGCACCATCATGATCGGAGAACCACAAGGAGATGATCTAGTCATGATTACCCCTTGATCCAATAATCTGTGTACCTTCTTTTTAATCTATTTCATCTCTACAACTGGCATCTTATACATTCCCATGTTATGAAGAGGAGAATCCTACTGAAGATGTATTTCATGTTTGATTTCCCTCTTAGGAGGTAATCCATCTGGTTCCTAGAAAATATCACCATACTTAGAAACAATATCAATTATTTTTTTCTTATTATAAGGATCACATCCTTCAAAAGCGTTGGATGTTCCAACATTTTTTTCCCTTACGACCATGAGTACATATTTCTTATTAGTGTTTATGAGTCTATTCATTTTTCCTGCACTAACAACTGTTGCATTTACCCTCATGTTGTGGGCTCTAACAATATATTCCACTCCCCCTTTAGTAAGGTGATATTTGTTCTCATGATGAAAGAAAACTTATTTTCTATCATAAAGATAAGGAATCCCCAACACTATGCCACATATATCAAGTGATACAACATCCAAATCCACTTCATCAATCAACTTTGAAGCAATATCAAATCTGACCCTACATTGCTTGGTGACATTAATCTTTTCTTTATCACATACCCAACCAAGAGGATAATGATTTGGATGTGTTTTAGTTTCAAGACCCATCTTTTTGACAAGTGCTTCATATATCAAGTTTACTTGGGAACCTGGATCAAATAGTGTATCTATCTTAGTGTGTTTAGATACAACTCTTATATGAAATAATGCATTCCTCTTTCTTTCATCATCATGAGATTCATTATTGGCATTTGAACTAGCATGAAGGTAATCTTTACCTTCTACTCCAACTGTTGTGATCTTTCCTTCGTCTCATGAATCAAAACCAAGATCTTGTTGCACTGTAGCAACGGTCTTTGTCTTCCCCTTTCCACCAAATTGTTTTAGTCTCTTCTCTGGATGTAGTTTCCAACAATGTTCATCATCGTGACCATTGTTATTGCAATGAGTGCAATATGGATTTCCTTCTTGATGCGGGAGCATTGTCAGCAAACACACGTGGAGAGACAACTCAATGCCTTAGCATGCCTTTGGATCAATTCAAAATCTTAATGCTGGTGTTTCCTGCAAATATTTTTTTGAACTGATTGAAAACTTAATAAGATAAAAATGATTGGGATTTGAATGATCACGAGTGAAATGGGAGTTTCACTCGTAGAATTTAATGTAACAGAACTTAAGTGGTAGTTTTCTTTTTTTTCTAGGGTAGATAGATAGTTGGAGGAAACCCTAGAGGACCTCTTGTATAAGTAGATGCATTGTATGCCTGAATAAGGCTGTTGCAGATTGGTAGGAGATCATTGTATGCCTTAATAGAGTTGCAATATTAGTAGGAGATAGTTGTTACTGAATGTAATTTTTTTTTATCAGGTTGTAGACATTTACATTTGAATGAATATAATAGAGGGATATTGTTCCAACGCATGGTGTTTCTACTATCTACAGTTTCCCTGTTATTTTTTGTTTTCATGAATGAATGAGTTATGTTGTTGAGCATATGATACTGTGAAGTATTGGGATAAGTTTCAAATCATTTCTCTTCATTGAGTTCATGCAAGGTGTGCATACTATTCACAAGGAGTGCATTGATAGAGTTTGTTTTGACTCACAAGATCAAAAGAGATAGCGTGAAACTTCCATTTTCAAGGAGTGCAAAGAGACTGTTGCAAGGTTTGCAAAGTCACCTGCAAGAAGCTAAGTCTTGTGTAAGAATATATTGCAAGGAGTGCACAGCTTGGAAGTTCAACTAAGTGTTGGAGTAGTCCTATGATGATTCAAAGGGTTCAAGAAACAAAGCTCAAGAGAGATAGCACGGAGAAATATTCAAGGTGAATGAATCTATAAAGGTCTCACAAGTTATCCTTCAAGATCCATCCAGGAGGAAGCAAGATCGTTCCAGATCGTTGGATCTGGGAAAAGTGCAAAAGATTTAAGTCTATGTGTGCACAAAGGAGTGAGGAATCGTCGAAGTCCCGAAGAGGTTAGGGGTTGTCCATCATCTAGAGGGATAGGTGAAGAAATATCTGAAACTATGCAAAAAAAGTATTCTGAGAGTTTGTGGACAAGGAGAGAGTGATATTGTCGAAGCTATGAAGTCTGAAGTTACAAAACCCCAACCCATCTAGATCGTAGATCCAGAGGAGGATATGTGTTAGTGTATCACTCCTTCGGAGGAGAAGCTATCCGAGAGGAAGGGGTAGCACAACATAAAAAAAAAATCGAAGTCCGAAGAGAAGAGAGAATCCTGATCATTGGGTCAAGAGGACGTGTGGCGGAATATTAGCTACCTCGGAAGAGGAGAAATTCAGAGGATAATCTTGGTGAGTAGTAGCGTGAAGCATGAATTTCCAAAGTTCCAAAGTTCCAAAATAGATCTAGGTCATTTGTTTCAGAGGACACGCATCGACATATCTCATACTTCGGAGGAAAGGAACTCCGGAGAAAAGTCACAAAGAGGAAGAAAGAACTCTCGAGGTTGAAGAGATGGAGTTCATCAAAACCATCTATTGGAGAGGGACATGTGGAAAAAGATCTTCCATTTCAAAGAAAAGTCACTCCGGGAGAAAATGAAGTGTGTTGAATAAGAAATCTCGAAGGCCGGAGAGCTGAAGTTCATCTACGAAGTTTGTTTGCTAAGGATAGGTGTCAACAGATCTTCCATTTTGGAAGATGGCTGCTTCGGAGGAAAGTAGGGTCGTGTGAGTTGAGGACTCCCGAAGGTCGAAGTACTGAAGTAAATTGTGACTGTGGGATAAGGGAGGATGTGTGTCATCAGATTGGCCATTCTAGAGATCGTGAAATTCGAAGATATTACAAGGGAGAATCGTTCGAAGCTAAAATAGTTTTGGGTCGTTGATAGTGGAGGACGTGTGTCAGGAGATCGTGAACTTCTCAATTTTGTACTTCAGAGATTTCGTGCAGTCGTATTTCGAAAATTGTCAAAGCACCAGAGCCCAAAGAAATTAGGGTCATTGATTGGAAAAGGGGTGAGGGTCGTTGATCCCTCACGCGCCAAGTCAGAATTTCATCAGTTCGGAGTTCAGGGGAATTGGAGAGCAGTGAGAGAAAAGACTTGAAAACGGAAGCTTCGAAGTGCCCTTTGCATTGGTGCCTCGGCACAACCTGAGGGCATATGAAGGGAAGGATCTAGCGAGGGAAGCTAGCGCCTATTAGTAAAATTATTGAAAGAGGCCAGGAAAGAGCCCGCGAGTTTGATAGAACCTACACTTTGAAGGAAAGGGGACCTATGTAAGTTGGTTTGGGGTATAGAAGAGGCCTGAAGAGTTGATCTAACTCCTTGATTTGAACGATCCTAGAATGGGGGTCCTGCAGCCCCAAGGGAGAGTAGGGGTGTCTACATCAAGTGGTATCAAAGCCTGATTTTATTTTCAGGTAGAAGAGAGTAGAGAAGAAAAATACTCTGATACCATCAAGTGGTATCAGAGCTTGATTTTTCTTTCAGACAAAAGACAAAGGTGAGAAGGTGAAAAGAGATAGCCTAATACCATCAAGTGGTATCAGAGCCTGATTTTTCTTGCAGACAACAAGAAAAGGTGAGAAGGTTAAAAGAGATAGTCTGATACCATCAAGTGGTATCAGAGCTTAAAATTTGTCTGCAAATCGCAGGAAAAGGTGAGAAGGTGAAAAGAGGTAATCTGATAACATCAAATGGTATCGAAAGCTTAATTGTGCCTGTAGACAACAGGTGAAGGAGGAGACAATGTGTGATGCTCTATGAATGATGGTTGCATGCATGCAACAAAAAATGGACAACAAGGTAGGGTGCAGGGAAACGTTGGAGATGTTTTGGGTGACATAATAATGCACAGAGACTCCCAGGAGGGAAGGAATGAAATAGTATATTTCTAGGTGAGAAAGGGAGAGGAGATGAGCTCAAAGGTGAGTTCATATTAGAAAGCAATGCTGACATAGGAGGATCAGAGGAATGTTCTTATCATTGGGGGGATTCAAATATTCCTACCAAATAACCCAGCATAGGCTAGTACAAGTGTTGCACATGAGGAGGTGATGCAAAAGGAATCCAAGAAAGAGGCCATGGGGCCAAATTATTTTTAAATTAATTGTCTTTGATGCAGGTACAGTAGAGGAAAGACAATAGACAAAGATTGTCAAAGAGGAGGAGAACGAGAAGACATTGACGTCTACCCCAGCAAAAAAGGAAGAGCATGCAATTTTTCTCACTCAATGGAAGCAAGAGATGAAGATGTTTTAGGGTTGGTTGAATAATACAGAACCAGAAAAGGTTTGTCAGGATGTAGGCATGCAAAGGGAGATAGGATGTTAGCATGAGGAGCAGCTAGAGTAAGATGAAGATATGCCAACAAGGGAGATGATAGAAGTCAATTTGTCAGAGAAGGAAGTATTGAGCCTATAAATTGACATCCCCATCACCATATTATACTCCTCATTTACACCATTTTGACTGACCTGAGATTGGATAAATGACAAAGAAAACGATCTCCAGTCACTTATAAGGTCATGAGGTAAAGTATATTTGAATTCATGCATTTTGTGGTTTATTAAGCTAGGAGATTAAATATTTCATGTGATAATGTTGAAATTGATATATGTATCCTTTGATCTTTGGACAAGTTTGACACTCTTATATCATCCAAGCCATCCGGTACTTATTCTCCAGCTCACACAATCTGGTACCTACCATGTATTTCGGTACCACTTGATGACTGTTGAGATCTGGTACCCAAACATCATTCTGGTACTTTCGATATGCCTTCTATCTGAATCTGGTACCAAGAGTGCCTCCTGTTTAGATCTAATACCTACAGATCACTCACTGTCATGATCCGGTACCAACGCTCACAGCCTGTTTTAGTCCAATACCAACCAATTGCATGATGTTCGGATTCGGTACTATCCGTCGTGTCTCGCCTATTATGATCTGGTACCAGTAGAGGAAACAAAGTATGCCAAGTTAAGCTCCAGATTGTGCCTCATATATTTGTTGATTGTTTATTATATCATCAAAGTTTCTAGCAAGACTATATTTATCTAGTTTGATTATTGCTTCATCCTCATGCACTCTGTGTCATGAGGATGAAGCTTAAAATATATAACCAAGTGTGTAAATTTGACAATCATTGATATGTTGAAGATTTCACCTCCTTTTGTTTCACGAATGAGACTGTTTAAATAGTCATGGAAAGGATGGTGGCTAATGAGAGCATAGCATATCATAGCATGTCAGAGTAGTATCTCATATTGTAGAACACATCTTGAGTTTGATTTTAGTAGAAGAGTTTCATTTACTTCCATGTCTTGATTATTGAATCATAATGAATGGATGTGAATTGAGTTGGTAACATAATCTAATTTCATGTTTTGAGATCCGATTAAGAGTGATGTGTTGATCGAAGACCAACTTACTGTAGTCTCCAATCGATGACCTATTGAAGCAGCAAGGGCCCATTGCCCAACAGAGGTCAACATTCTTGTAGATTAGTGTTATCATTTGATTTTGATAGTGTAACTGTTAGACTAGATGTAGCTTTGATTTCTCAATTTAATTCATCATCTCTACCATCTTCAGATGTTATCATTATAGTTCAGTTTAGGATTTTGATCATATAATTGCTTAAGATCTTTACTTACTCTATTTTTGCATATGCCCTGCTTCTGTTTTTATAAATTTGATTTCTCTTAGTGAACATAGACATTGGTAGAAATAGTGAAACATACTGGGAAAAGAACTAGTGAGGTTCACAATAGATTATTGTGAGCCACAACATACCCAATATACTAGTTACTGAACTACCCATGATATGCCTTGATGATTGATGTGTGATTTCCTTTTTCAGAGTGTGATTGCATAACTATCTTTTTGTGTCAAATAATAGAGTTGGTCTGTCAAAGGACTCCATCTCATACTTGCATGTGCCACAATGGAGTTGATAGCCCCTCTGTGAAAGACAACCAAAGTGTGTTTTAGTTTGATAGTTTTCTTTATTCCCAGCATGCATAATCTAGATTAGTTCTATGCTAGTGACATTAGAATTACCTCTCTTACTGGTGACTTGTAACTCTGTTGATTACGAATCCTAGATTGATAGTTAATTTTTTCACTATACTAATCATATAAGAAACAAACATTTTGGCGTCGTTGTCGAGGAGTTGCAAACGGTAGAAAGTGATTTTAGCTTAGATTGTTTGCATAGTTTTTTGAATTATTTTAAGGGCTACTTGACATAGGAGGATAAAATGTTTAAGATGTGAGTGAACAGCCACGCGACCACTATAGTAGGGTTCTCCGAAGCCAGGTTTCCTTCTTACCTTCGATATAGAATTAGGATTTTAATTGAGTTAAGTATCAAATTTTTATTTTATGCATAGATATAGAGATAATAAGAGTAGATTTGTAAGTTCTAAATATTTGAAAACAAACCCCCACACTAATTCAACTGACATTGGTTCAGGAAAAATTCTACCAAGAGGAAGTTCAAGAGAAGCCAGTGAGGCTCCAGAAGAAGGACCTAGAATTGAAGAGTCAATATTGGGGAAGATAGAACGTGAATCTGATGAAGAAACTGAGCATTTAGAAGAGAGACAAAATCCATTTTCTAAACCATCTATCAGTGGAGGAAGGATACCTAGCGAAATGGTAGAAGAAGGAAATGAAAATGAAGCCACTGAGACTGAGACCTTCGGGTTTCCAATCTTGCATATTTCCAGAAATATCAGCATGAAGAACATCCCACTGTCATCGTTACCCAATTTTAGAGGTATGCCAACTGAAGATCCAGACTTATTTTTATTAGAGTTTCACATATTATGTAGAAGCTATAACTATTCATACGATGCCCAAAAACTTAATCTCTTTCCAGCCACTTTAAAGGACTCATCCTTAAGATGGTTCATGAGTGTAGGATAAAATACAATTCTCTCTTGGGATCAGATGAAAGACACATTTTTAAGAAAATATCAAGACTATTGTAAGGATAATGCTAAAAATGACATTTTTAAAATGCAGCAAACCGAAGATGAAAGCACTGAAGACTACCTAGAAAGGTTCTTATACAACTATCAGAAATCAACATTACTCACCACAGACCTAGTTGTAGTAAGAACAATATTTTTGAAAGGTATTAGAGATGATTGCATAGAAGTTTTAAATTTGTTAAGTTTCGGAGATGTGCCCCAAAATCCCTTTGCAGAAATTGCAAATTACTGTAGGAGATACTCAAGAGGACAAGCTAAAATAGGCAAAGGACCAAGAGATACTTTTGGCAGAAATTTAAGACAATACTCAGGGACTATCACCAGAATTGAGTTAGGAAACTTGTTAGAAAACTTTAAAACAAAAATCTTGATCACAATCAGTAACCAGGTAGTTACCCTAAAACTGAAAAAGAAGTAAGAAGAAGATGTTGTTTTTGCAATCTTTTGTCGTAAATGTAGAAAGAAGTACATTGAGAAATAATGCCCATTAAATGTCATAGAGGCTTGTGGCTTATGTACACAAGATCACCCCATATCTGAATTCCCAACTTTTCCTAAGCTACAAGCCATTTATAGGGGAGGAGGAGTCTCACAAGAAAGATCGTACCCTTCTAGAAGGCCTTGGAGAGAAAAAAAACCCAATGCATTTTATGACCTTGATACACAATATCAACAACAACAATGGAGTCCTTCTCCAATGCCCTATCCCCATTGGACACCTCAGCAAGCTCAAAATCAACCTTGGAAACAAGGTTGGAGGGGTCCTGTGTATGGGAGTCCCTCTTACCCGACATATCCACAGTATCCTGCAAACATTTCCCAATTACTACCTAGATTTAATACAACTCAAATACAAGATTTACCTCCACCTCTTGTACAACAACAATTCACAGTACCCTTGAACCCCAACCAATAGCAACAAGTACCTATAAATTCCAATCAACAGCCATAAATCCAATATTCCCATAACCATCCTAGACCAACAACAATTCCTGCCCAGCCAATTCCTAACCCCAATAATCGACCCACCCACCCTGTACATAATGCAGAAGCCCAAACCTTTCCCACCTACGAAATTCAACTAAGATCCGAGAAAGTTGTAAATCAATCAAATTATGGAGTAATAATTCAATAAGAAAATGATAATCATTTTGAACAAGAAAATACTAAAACCACCCTTGTAGAAGGGAGATACTTCCCCTCATATTCCACCCACTTCTTAGTCCATAGGAGTACCTCAACAAGTTAATATTCCACCCTACCTTGAAAGCCTATTAGAGAAGAAACCTGAGCCACCCTTGCACAAAGACATAGAGAATGAGTTACGAAATGTATGTGTAAAAATACCTCTACTGCAAGCCATTAGGGATATCCCCATATATGCCAAAATCATAAGGGATATTTTCCTTAAGAAACAAGGAAGGAAGAAGAAGGAACCTTCCCTTGTTCAGGTGGTAGGAAAATTATCTGAATTTATTTATGAAATGACATATAAATATAATGACCCTGGGAACCCAGTAGTCACTATTGAAATTAATGGTATTTCATTACCGAACACACTCATTGATTTGGGTGCAGCAATTAATGTAATGAATTTTGAAACAATGAAAAATATCTAAATAAACCAGTTAAGGCAAACCCAAACCACGATAGAGTTGGTAGATAAGTCAGTCATTATCCCTGCAAGAAGTTTAGATGATGTCACGGTCACACTAGCTTCTTGGGAGTATCCAGTAGACTTTCTAGTAATCTACTCTAAATCATCCTCCAAACCAGGACACCCTATGGTTCTTAGTCTCCCTTGGCTGGCCACAGCAAATGCCTTTATCAGTTTTCGGTCTGGCGAGATGAGTATATCCAATGGCACACATAGCCAAAAGCTTGTCCTCTTCCCTCCTACTCAACCAACACAAAAAATACATGTTTGGATAGAAAAACCTTATGGAGAGGAAGATTGCATCAAACCCCTATTAACACTTGAACAAGTAAAAGGAATGAAAGAACAATCAGATGAACAAGTCTTAAGTTTATTTTTGGCTGATACGAACTGCATTGAATATTCTAGGTCTTTTGCAGAATTGTCACATATTTTCAGTTCCAAATTTCAACAAACTTGGCATCCTGATATCACCCAATTATATACTTTTTCACCAGCTTCCTCAGAGAAGGAAGAAAGTACTGAACTTGTTGAGATTAGTCCGAGAAAATATTTGTATATCAACTCTAGTTTGGAACCAAGACAAAAGACACAAGTTATTGAAATGCTTCAAAGACAATTTGATGCCTTTGAATGGGATTATGCAGACATGAAAGGAATTCACCTTGACACATGCACACATCATATCTACACCAATGACCAAATCAGACCAGTTAGGAAGCCTCAAAGAAGGATGAATCCATCCCTCAAATATATTGTAAAGGAGGAATTGCAAAAACTCCTTTGAGCCAATCTCATATACCCCATTTCAGAGAGTCAATGGGTGTCTCCACTTGTCATAGTTCCCAAGAAAAACGGTAAGTGGATAATATGTGTAGACTTTAGGGAGTTGAACAAGGCCACCCATAGGGATTATTTTCCCTTACCATTTATTGATCAGGTGTTGATACCTTGTCTAGAAAGAATTATTTCTCATTCCTAGATGGGTTTAGTGGTTATAACCAAATACAAATAGCACCCGAAGACCAGGAAAATACCACTTTCACCTGCCCATGGGGAACCTATTCTTACAAGGTTGTTCCTTTTGGAATTTGCAATGCCCCAACCACTTTCCAAAGGGATGGACTAGCCATTTTCTCTGACTTGACCAATGATTATGTGGAAATATATATGGATGACTTTGTAGTCCATGGAAATGACTTCTAGGAAGCTTTGACCAATACGGAAAAAGTATTGATTAGGTGTAGGGAAACTAATCTTCCCCTAAGAAATTAAAATTCAAAGATGATGCTCATTGAAGGTATTGTTTTGGGACATCACATTTCTGGTTTTGGAATTAGAGTTGATCCCGCAATGATTCATATTATCACACAAATCAGAATACCTTCCTCACAAAAATAAGTTCACAACTTTTTAGGGCATGTTGTCTACTATAGAAGATTCATTCTGAGTTTTACAATATTAGCTACCCCTTTATTCAATTTATTATCTAAAGAAGATGAATTTAATTGGAATGATGAATAGCAAGTTTCTTTTGAGATTCTGAAAAAAGAAATTGTCAAGTACCCATGTTTTAAGAGGACCAAATTGGTCCCTTCCTTTTCATATTTGTATCGATGCCTCATACACAACCCTGGGGGTAGTTCTTGGACAGAGGGAAAGAAATGACTTATGCTATTTACTTTGTCATTAAAAACATTTCCCCAGTAGAAGTTAATTATACGGTCACATAAAAAGAATTTTTATTTGTAGTCCATGCTATCAATAAATTTAGACACTATATTACAGGATATAAATCTTTTTCACACACTGATCATTCAGCCATCAAATTATTAATGAACAAACCTATAACAAACCCTAGAGTTACAAGATGGTTGTTATTATTACAAGAGTTTAATATCATTATTATTGATAGACCTGGTCAGGATAATCTTGTAGCTGATTTCTTATCTAGAATGATTCATCTAGGAGATAATGCACCAGTAGATGATAACTTTCCTGATGAAAATTTGTTTTCTATTTATACATTTACTCCTTGGTATGCGGATGTAGCTAACTATCTTGTGATAGGGAAGATGCCTCAGAAATTGCCTCCTAGAGAAAAACAAAAAGTAATTCAACTAAGTGCAAACTACATGTGGCATGATGATTATCTTTATAAAACAGGGCCAGATTTGGTAATCAGAATATGTGTAAGGGGAAATGAGATCCATGATATTCTGCAAGCCTTCCATGATGGTCCTTGTGGAGGCCACTTTGATGAAAATAGGACTGCCTATAAATTTCTGCAATCTAGTTATTATTGGCCTAATATTTTCAAGGATGCCAAAACTTATGTATCCAATTGTGATGAATGTCAATGAATGGGTAAGCCTACTACACAAGACCAAATGTCACTTCAAGCCCAGTTAGTCAGTGAACCTTTTGATAAATGGGCATTATATTGTGTAGGGCCCATTAATCCTGCATCTAAAAATAAAAATATATACTTGTATGTACTGACTATGTGACTAAGTGGGTTGAAGCAAAATATCTATGGTCTGTAAGTGAAATATTAGTGGTAGATTTCCTTTTTAATGAAATTTTTACTATATTTGGTGTACCTCGAGAAATTGTGACTGATCAGGGGACTCAATTTACCTCTAATCTAGTCAAATCTGTTACAGAACAGTACCAAATCAAGCACAAGATTACTAAAATCCTTATGGGCTGACAGATTACTAAAAGCCTTATGGGATGATAGATTACTAAAAGCCTTATGGTCTTATAGAATCACCTAGAGGAATACACCAAGACATACACCTTATGAGTTGGTGTATGGGAAGCAGGTGTTTCTGCCCATAAAATTCCAGATCAAGACCTTCAGGACTATTGTACAAGTTGGAATGAACTTAGATGAAGCCCAACAACAAAGAATATTGTAGCTTAATGATTTGGATGAAATCAGGTAGGAAGCACTTCAAAGAACCACCCTTATTCAAGAGCAGAGGACAAAATGGCATGACAAGTATCTCAAAAAGAAAAAATTTCAACCGAGAGATTGGGCCTTGTTGTATAACATCAGGTTCAAGAACTTCAAAGGTAACTTAACTACTCGGTGGTTGGGACCTTATGAGATTGACATTGTCTATGATAATGGTTCAATCAGGATAAAGACAATTGACAAACATCAGACACCCCTACTCTTGAATGGTCACCGCTTGAGAATTTATAACAAACCCTTATCAAAAGAGGAATTTCTGACATGTGTGCTACAAACTTCAGATATGCAGGTGATCAATAAGGAACGAGATCTTCCTATAGATCCACATTGATTGCTTGATTTTTTATTTTATTTTTAAATTCCTACATAGGTCTATGGGTTGTGTTTTGTGAATAATATGAAGATAACAATGGATTCTTACCTCCTTTGTTTTACTTTCACATTTTATTTTTGTTAGTAGATTTATGTAATTTATTTGATCTTTCACGAACTTGCTAAAACATAAGTTTTTTTAAGCACCAACAATACTTTGTTCTGGTCTGGTACCAACAATGTTGATCTGGTACCAGAAACTATGTTCTGGCTCGGTACCAACAGTCCTGTGTTGATCCGATACTAGAAGACTGTCCTTATTCGGTACTATTAGGACATATCATCTATTTTCTAATTGACAAAGAATGTTATGCCTATTTCAATATCTGATGTCAAGTAATATGAAGTGTGAAGCCTTGCATTAACCACTTAAGTTGGAAACAAGGAGTTGATTGCAGCATCAAATGACATCTTTCATGAAGCAATAATTTCTTTTGGTTCAGTTGTTGGCTGAAGGGAAGTATTTTAATTTCTTTTGGTTTCGTTGCTTGATAGAGAAGATATAATTTATTTTTCCCATGTTGCTTGATAAGGAACCATGCATAATTTGATTTAAATTTTAGAGGTTTCCTTCATCAAAAAGTCCATTACAAACAACATCAAAACTTCAACATGATTAAAGGGATTAAAAATATTAGCCTACAAGTAACTATTTCACCCTAACTAGAATTCAATAGTAATCCAGACGAGGTCCTCAGCCACCTTCTTATCATGCCGCTGCTTCAATTCGAGCTCAGCTATTTTTTCCATTATTTCAGCGAGCTCTCTATCCATCCCTGTACGCTTTTATGCCTTGCTCTTCTTCCCAGCATGCCTATGGCCTTCAGTAGCGATGGCGCTGTCTCTGTTTGCCTTCCTGGCAAATCTACTGTTGTCACTCCGCGCTAAGAGTTCCACTAGTCTCATCCTGCAGTCTCATTGACTGTCTACGGACTACTGCCTACTTGCAAACGAGTCCTCACAGAGTCTTCAGTAACTCTGTTTTCTTCCGCTCCTCTGTCTGCAAAAAAATACAAACAAATTCCCCCTCTGATACCACTTAATGTGTATCAGGGTGCTTTCTTCTCCTCTACCTCTTCCTGCCTAAAATATACAAGAAAGAATTTCCAGCTCTGATACCACTTAATGCGTATGATGAAGGTGGTTGAGCTATGTGAACCCGAGACTGGAAAAGGTCTTGATGATGATGATGATGATGATTGGGATGAATTGGGATCGACTGATGATCTCAAGCACTGTCGGTTGGGCAGAAAAGAAGAAATTCCAGTTTTCCAAGAGGGAAACAAATTGAGATCAGTTGAGGGTCTCAAAGACTGTCGTGAGGACAGTCAGGGAATTTTAAATTGCCAGTTGGGCAAGGAAACAGAAATGAGATCGGCTGAAGATCTCATGGACTGTCAGGAGGAAAATGAGGAAACTTTGCATTGTCAGCTGGGCAATGAAAGGAGATCATATGAATATCTCGAAGACTGCCAGGAGGGCAGTGAAAGCATCGAAGACTGCCAGGAGGGCAGCGGAAGCATGTTAAACTGCCAGGTGGGCAGAGGTGAAAAATTGAGACTGTCTGAAATTCTCATGGACTCAATGGAGAGTTCAATTCAGCAGGAGTTGTTGATGAAGATGGGATCAATTGATCTCATAATCTGCTAGGGAAGCGGTGGAAGCATCCCATATTGCCAGGTGGGCAGGGATAAGTAGGTGAAATTGACTCAGCCAGGAGAGTTGACAGAGAAAGTGAGCTCAAAGGTGAATTTAGATCAGCAGGTGCAGCTGACAGAAGAGGTGAAAGAAAATCAGGATGATATATTGATGATTGGGGGAATACAATTATTCCTACCATCTGCCCAAGAGGAGGCAGAAAATTTTATTGTAAATGAAGCAACAGCAGGGGAACAGTCACAGTTGATGATGATTGATTTCCATCAAACAGTCACAGTCAAAGAAGAAGAAGAGTTGGAGCAGGCATTTGAGACTGCCCAAGCAGATGAAAGGAAGAATGAGTGTTCTGAGGAACAACTCAATAATTTCAGCCAACAAGTTGAAAGAGCTGTAGCACTGAAGCTGACAGCAAAAGAAACAGAAGGAAGAAACGAGCATTCTGAGGAATGGCTAGACATATTCATCATTTCAGCTCAAAAGACTGCAACATGGGAGGTTGTAGAAGCAGAGGATAAAGAGGCAGACAACACATGTTTTGCTGATCTGTGGGATCAATTGGAAGCCCTAGAAGAGAAGGTAAAAGTGCAGAGCATGCGCATCCAACAGGTAAAGTTGGAAATGAATAAGGAAGGCGTGGGAGATCATGATGATCTTCCCAATGTCCAAAATCTTTTGCAGCTGAGGAGACTGCAACAACAAAACCATCCACTGGAACAGCTAGATGAGGTGATCATGGAGATCAACAGGCTGATGTTAGAGTCAGAAGATACTGTCAGCAAGGAGAGGCTGAACAGGAAGAAGGAAGCAGCAGCAACGCAGTGGAAGCAGCAGCAGCAGCAGGATGGAGCAAATGGACAGTTCCACACATTTGTTTGGGATCCAGGGGGATTTCCAATAGATGACAGAGGAAGCTCATGAGTAGGAGCTCATGATTTTTGCAGCTGTGGAGTATGATGCAGGAGCATCTCTCCATGCAGCCAGCCAACCAGCTAGCCACATCAGCATGCATGCATTCATATGCAAAAAAGGAGGCGTAGTCTCATTTGTATTTGTATTGAATGTAATTTAATGTGCTTAGGCTGTTGAGCCAGGAAATCCATGCCTTTGCGCAGGCATTAGATAGGATCGGCCTTTAATGTAGATTGGTTGAGATCTAGGTCCAATTCTGGACTAGACAACCCCATTCATTGTAATTGAATAGGGTAGGTGTACCTGGAGGGAAGCGCTCAATGAGCCCCTCAGGTAAAAGAGATTTTCAGATATCATTTTGAGTTAGACAAGTTAGAGTAGAGAGGAGCCGAGAGAGCTCAGGAACACCTTGTAAAATATATAGGCATTTTCCATTATTAATACAGAGCAATTTTTCCTGCATTATTTTCTCATTATAGGCATGTCTGTGTGGGTTCCATATATATGTTGTATGTGTGTGTTGTTATCATGCTATTGCAGAGAGTTGCATTTGATTTCAGGTTGAGGTCTTTGAAGCTTCACACCAGGAGGGTGTGACAGAACGTTGAGGTTCTGATAGCCGTGCACAGGAGGATGCACTTCTGAACTCTGAGGAGTCAGACAGAGACGTGCTGAGGCACAGGACTGAAACCAACAACTCTGGGAAAGACCTTTGAGGTTGTTGAACACCTCAAGAGGCAAGGTTGTGTGGCTGAGACACAGTTGCAGACAGAACCACTGAGGATTCTGTAGGAGCTCTGCCAAGTGGGCATTGAGCATACACACAGGCTACATTGGAGAAGAACTTCGTTGAGAGTTTGAGGAAGCCCAGAATCACTGAGGATTCTAAGAAGCTCTGCCAGAAGGGCATTGAGTGAGTGCATAGGTTGCACGGAAGAAACCCAGGACTGCTGAGCGTTTTGAGGAAAGATACTCTGCCAGAAGGGCGTCGAGAAAGCATGCAGATAGGCACGGAAGGAAAGAACTCTGTGAGTTCGGGAAGTGAAGAAAGAGTCCACTGAGGGGCCTTTATAGGGTTACTGAATACCCAGAAGAACTCGACCATTTAGGTTGCTCGAGGCAAAAGGATAGTAGGAGGCGTCCATATTCTCCATCGGAGGGAGAAGGAAGACAAAGTCCCTAAGGGGCCTGAGTGATGGTATAATCTCAGGACAGATAGCGTTTTGAGTGCAAAGACTTCGCAGAGGAGTGCAGGAGTCAAAGAATCCCGTGTGGATTCAAAAGAAGAAAGCTCAGGAGGAGCAGGCGTTTTCATACGCACAACGAGACTTCAAGTCGAGGAGTTCGCAGGGCAGAAAGGAAGCCAAGGTTGGAGCCTTTGGAAGGTTTAAATTCTTCCAAGTCTGGGAAGAAAGCTTAGACGCTCAGGAGGGAGAAACAGGAACCGCTGGATCAGGTGGAGAAAGAAGAGATCTGGACCGTTGGGTAGTTCATGTCTAGGAGGAGTGCCATAAGAAGTGCACAACAGAGAAGGACCGACAATCGTCGGATCTCGTGAGAGAAACCCCGTCATCTGTTGTATTGGGAGGAGTAGCGCACGGTTTAACCTCTGGAGGAGGAGCGCACAGAAGAGCAGATCTGGGCCGTCAGATCTGGAGAAACCACCCGACAGTCGTCAGATCGGTGGAAGCTGCACGAGGGATAGCAGTCGGAATTTTGGCCATCGAGAAATCGAAGTTCTCGAGGTCATGAGAACCAGGGTCTCGAAAGTCTCAAAATCCCGAGAGCAAATATGAGCCGTCTGTTTGGAGAGGGACACGTGTCACGAGATCATCCGTTCCGGAGATCCGAGGCACCAGGCATCGGGACCACTCAAGTCTCGAAACAACGATAAGATCTGGACCGTCCATCTGAGGGACAGGTGTCAGAGATCAAAAGCCATCGGCGTTTGACGCATCGAGAAATCGGAGTTCCCGAGGACAAGAGAAATGGGACAGGAGAAGTCTCGAAATCTCGACGTAATCGGGATCGTCCATTTGAGGGACGTGTGGCAATCATCTAGCACCATCAAGGAGAACTGACAAGGAGATTTCCCATCGGCAAATCGACGATCGGAAAATCGCGAGTCCAAAGGACAAGGCGTCGGGACACCGAAAGTCTCAAAATCCTGAGGAGGAATTTGGGCCGTCCATCTGCAGGGACAGGTGGAAAAAGATCAGGCACCATCGACGTTTTGATCATCGGGAAATTGGGTATCCCGTTGACAAGAGTTCTGTGCATTTCATAATCGTGATCCGTGAAACCCCGATGAGTGGGGGCCAGCTGTCAGCACAACAGTGAAGGAGAACAACGGCATAGTGGAGGCCAGCTGTTAGCGTAAGGGAGCGTCGGGATTTGGATGATCAGGAATCCCGCGAGTGTATGCACCGAGGCATCACAAACCCATAGCCCCGACGGGATAAGGCTACGGTCACGGGTAACGGTCACGTAGACAAGGGCTTAGCCAGGGGGGGATGAAGCTCATTGTGAATCGGAGAATTGCAAGTCACGGGGACATGTGAACTGTGACATCGCAAGTGTCGAAACTCTGATGTGGGTAGCCTCGGAAGGAGGTAAGGCCACGAGCGCGGAGGAGTGGTCATATATGATAAGAGCTTAGTCAGAGGGCTAAAGGCAGAAAAGGTGTTGATCGTGAATCGGGGATTCGAGAGGTCTGTGACTCTCGATAGCGAATCCTCATGAAACCCCGAACCCCGATATAAACTCGGGGATAACCACGGTCAATGTGCAGAGGCCATGCAGATTGAATGGAAAGGACCTGAGGACTGGGATTTTCATAGCGATTCCAACAGGGAATCTAAGGAGCCGCTTCGGCTCAGCAGAAGAGAGAGGAATAGAACGATCCTGGGAGCAGGA
>SNQJ01S0050605.1:105070-141436 GCA_010110895.2 Picea sitchensis
TATATATATATTGACAAAAGTGATTTTTTCAATCAAACAAGTATAAATGAGACATATATATATATATATATACATACAAATTCCAGCTTAACAAACAAAATGAATACTACAAGCAAATGTCCATTTGATAATTACCCTAAGTCAACTCCACCGGTCTGACATCTAAATCCTACATTAACTAAGAAGGAAACTTCTTAAGAGTGGGACCCTTACTAGGGACTCTAATCTACTTATACTGTGAAATTTATCCATAATATCTAATGATAGTAAATCTTTGAAGCAAGTTAGGTTGGATCTGTTTTTATGGAAAAATACAAAAACCTCTATGTTTTCATTGTTGAATGTTGTGCTTGTCAATAAGTCATCAGAAGAAAGGCAATTTCATTTTTAACAACAAATAAGGCATGAGATCATATGCTAGGTGAAAAATGTACTTTTGGAATTTGATTTGGTTTCTCTTCTCTTATCAATTTTCTTTCATTGTGATATAGTGTGTCAGATATTTTTGCATAAGAATATGCAACACCTTTGGCATGGGGGAGGGTCAAAGAGCCTATTTTGGGAATATTTTCCAGACTCACATCTCATCTTCAGAGACCAACATGTTCACCTTACAACCTTGCAGAACTAGACACAAAGGAAGAAATTCAAAAATAAGCACAGAATAAAGAAGTTTCATGAGGTACAGGAAATTCCAGTACTAATGCTCCAGAAAACTCCAGCCTAAAAGATGGAATCTGATAATCTGCAAGCTTCACATACAAAGGCAGTCGCATATGCTTCTGATCATGAATATCATATGGGTATTGGTTATGTAATGGTAAAATCAAAGGTAACATGGTATCGTTTATTTTCCTTTGCTTATAAAACTACAATAGGTATGAAATTGTATACTAGATATTATGACCTTATTGTTAAAACCATGCACTTAACTATTACTTTACTTCCCTCATAACCATATACTTAACCCTAATTAACTTCCTCATCACATACGTGCTTGAAAATACATTGAGGGAAAAATCACACCAAATTTGATATTGAATGAATGTAGTTATGAACTTAAATGATTATTCCCAATAATGATGAACCACGACTCTAAACCAAGAACGTGATTTACCCTTAGTGATCATGAATCTACCTCCTATCATGTTTCACGATTCAACATAAAATTTATCACTTGAAGGTTCAATTTCCTATCCTGAACGACAATGATGGTTTAAACTGTCATCGTGACTACTACCAAACATCATGTTCCCATCATTGTACTAACGAGCATGAATGAAATGGCTTATATGGGTGGTGAATTATAGAATTAAAACCACCTTTCGAATTATCAATGCCATCAATGTGTGCATTCTTGTTTTCCTTGCCATTACCCATATTTTCTCCATTATAGAGCCTATTGTTTAACCTGACATATCTTCTCTGCGGTATCCGGTACCAAACCCTTACACTCACATTCGTCCAAACTCTTATGCCCATAGCCCAGTTTACACTCACAGTTTATAAGGATGGTTGTGAGTAGGCATGAACTGATCTTCCAGGTTTATAGGGAGATCGAGGAGTTCCAGTTGTGTAGAGATAAGTATACCAGAGTGGGTTGGATCCCGTTTTTGGAAAAAATCATAGGTTGTCCTGAGGGGATATCTCATGCATTCACCCAAAGTTACGATGGAGAAATTGTGCACATAGGTAACATGTAGCTAACAATCAATGAAGCAATTCTAAGGGAGGCCACGTGATTGCCTAGCAAAGGAGACAAATAATTCAAAGGAGTAGGAATCAATAAGGAAATGTGTCAAAGATTTCTGAAAGAAGACCATCAACACCCTGATTGGAAAAATGGGATTTCTAGAAACTATATTAAGGAGGAATATCATCCAATTCTTTCCATCCTCCAACGATTCCTCACTTCTGAAGGCCGGTATGTTGTAACTTTCCTATATCACCTTAGGATTTTGTTGCACTTTGAAGAAGGTTCTAAGATTGAATTTCCATAATTCTTGTGGATTAGCCTAAACAATATGGTGAGAGGTGTCAAATCCTTATCTAAAACTGATAAGACTAGTATTTATCATCAGGGTCTTATCAAAATTCTAGTTATACATGAAATCAGGAAGCAAAGGTTTAGTTGGAAAACCCTCATAACTCAACACTTTTCCACAAAAAATGAACCTGTAGAGGAAGCCCAGCCTACTCTAGATGAATATGAGGAACCTAATAACAAAAAGGGTAAGAAAGACAAGGTAGCTCCATCATCCTCCAAAGAAGTGAGCCAAAAAGATAAATCTAGGATGAGAAAAGACTGAAAAAATCATGACTCTTCGAGTAAACAAGTAGGGCCCTCTTCCTCAGTTAATAAGGCTCTTAAAATTCAAGAATCGAAAGATAAATCCGAATTAATAGAAGAGATCTCAACAGTATAACTTGAGTATAATGGTCATAAATCAAATCCCTTGAGGAAAGAGAAGAGTATCTCAAAGCATAAAGGTGAACAACCTATAGAACAACCTCATGTAACCATTCCATGGACAGAAAAGAGGAAGATAAAAAAATTTAGCACTTCTGAGAAGAAGAATCCATCACCTCCTTCTAAGAGAACCACAAGGAGAATGGAAAAGAATTTAAAAGAAGTTGTCATTCCTCTTGCACATGAAGATCCAACAAAGTTTAGCTTCTTTCCTCTAGACCTACCAGTCCAAGATGACATCCCTAACTTAACTGAGGAGCAAGTTACTATTACTTTGTGTGGGATGAGAGAGGAAGTGGAAGAAAGAGAACACATCTAGTTGGAAACAATGGATTCAATGAAGACCTTAACAAAAGAACAGATGAGGAAGAAGATTGAAGAGATACAAAAAAAAAAACCAGGAACTAAAACAAGAGGTGAAGGAATACCAGCTACTGGATGGGTATATCAAGAAGGGAAACGAGCAACTGAAGGAAACCAGCCAACATCTCCAAGATGACCATGAAGAGACTTCTAATAAGATAAAAAAGGTACTCAAACTCTTCCAATACACCAGGGTCATAAAAAGGGAGTTGAAGGAAGAAGCCTCGGTTGTCAACATCATTGATCCACAGGATTAAAAAGAATGGATTCTCAAGTTTTGTAAAATTTTCAGTATGTTTCAGTTGCATGAGGACATGCAAGGATTTTGGCATGGGAAAATGTTGAGCCTCTAAATTGACATCCCCATCACCATATTATACTCGTCATTTACACCTTTTTGGCCTACCTAAGCTTGGATAAATGACAAAGAACACTATCTCTAGTCACTTATAAGGTCATGAGGTAAAGTATATTTGAATTCATGTGTTTTGTGGTTTATTAAGATAGGAGATTAAATATTTCATGTGCTAATGTTGAAATTTCTATATGTATCCTTTGACCTTTGGACAAGTCCGACACTCCTATGCCAGCCAAGCCATCTGGTACTTATGCACCAACTCACACAATCTGATACCTACTATGTATTTTGGTACCATGTATTCCGGTACCACTTGATGACTACTGAGATCTGATACTTAAACACCGATCCGGTACTTCCGTTATTCCTTCTATATGAATTTGGTACTAAGAGCGCCTTCTGTTCAGATCCAATACCCGTAGATCACTCACTATCGCAATCTGGTACCAATGCCTGCAGCCTATTTTAGTCTGGTACCAAACAATTGGACATTGTTTGGATCCAGTACTATCCGCCATGTCTCGCCTGTTATGATCCAATACTAGTAGAGGAAACAGAGTATGCCAAGTTAAGCTCTATATCGTGCCCAAGATATTTGTTGATTGTTTATTAGATCATCAACGTTTCTAGAAAGACTATATTGAGATAGTTTGATTATTGCTTCATCCTCATGCACTCTGTGTCATGAGGATGAAGCTTAAAATATGTAACCGAGTGTGTAAATTTGACAATCATTGATATGCTGAAGATTTCACCTCCTTGTGTTTCACGACTGAGACTGTTTAAATAGTCATGGAAAGGATGGTGGTTGAGGAGAGCATAGCATAGCACAACATGCCAGAGAAGTATCGCATATTGTAGAACACATATTGAGTTTGAGTTTAATAGAAGAATTTCATTTACTTCCATGTCTTGATTACTGAATCATAATGAATGGATGCGAATTGAGTTGGTAGCATAATCTAATTTCATGTTTTGAGAACCGAGTAAGAGTGATGTGTTGATCGAAGACAAACTTACTATAGACTCCAATCGTTGACCTGTTGAAGAGGCAAGGACCCACTGCCCAACAGAGGTTAGCATTCTTGTATATTAGTGTTATCATTTGATTTCGATAGTGTAATTGTTAGACTAGTTGTAGCTTTGATTTCTCAATTTAATTCATCATCTCTAATAGTTTCAGATGTTAGCAGTATAGTTTAGTTTAGGATTTTGATCATATAATTGCTTAAGATCTTTACTTACTATGTTTTTGCATATGCTCTGTTTCTGTTTTTATAAAATTGATTTCTCTTAGTGAACATAGACATTGGCATCAATATTCAAACATATTGGGAAAAGAACTAGTGAAGTTCACAATACATTATTGTGAGCCACAACATACCCAATACACTAGCTACTGAACTACCCATGATATGCCTTGATGATTGATGTGTGATTTCCTTTTTCAGAGTGTGATTGCATAATTAGATTTCTGGGTCAAATAATAGAGTTTATCTGTCAAAGGAATCCATCTCATACTTACATTTGAATGAATATAACAAAGATATATTGGTCCAATGCATGGTGTTTCTATTGTTTACAGTTCCCCTGTTATTTTTTGTTTTCATGAATGAATGAGTTATGTTATTGAGCATATGATACTATGAAGTATTGGGATAAGTTTCAAATCGTTTATCTTTGTTGATTTCATTCAAGGTGTGCATACAGTTCACAAGGAGTGCATTGACGGAGTCAACTTCGACTCACAAGCTCATAAGCGATAGCGTGAAACTTCCATTTTCAAGGAGTGAAAAGAGACTACTGCAAGGTGTGCATAGTCACCCATAAGAAGATAAGTCTTTCATAAGAATCTATTACAATGAGTGCACAGATTGGAATTTCAACTAAGTGTCAGAGTAGTCCTATGAGGAGTCAAAGGGTTCAAGAAACAAAGCTCAAGAGACATAGCGCAGATAAATATTCAAAGGGAATGAAGCTCTGAAGTTCTCACAAGTTATCCATCAAGATCCATCTAGGAGGGAGCGAGATCATTCCAGATTGTTGGATCTAGGAAAAGTACACGAGATTTAAGTCTTTGTCTGCACACAGGAGTGAGGATTTGCCAAAGTCCTGAAGAGGTTAGGGGTCGTCCATCATCCAGAGGGACAAGTGGTGAAAGATATGAAACTCCCTAGAAAAAGTATTATGGGAGTTTGTGGACAAGGAGAGAGCAAGATCGTCGAAGCTCCAAAGTTTGAAGTTATGAAACCCAAACCCATCTAGACCGTAGATCCAGAGAAGGATACGTTTCAGTGTATCACTCGTTGAGAGGAGAAGTTATCTGGGAGGAAGGGGTAGTGCAGGATCAAAAGTTGTTGAAGTCCAAAGAGTGATGTGAATCCTAATCATTGGGTTAAGAGAACACGTGGCATAATATTATCTACTTCGGAAGAGGAGCACATCGTAGGATAAGCTTGGTGAGCAGTAGCGTGAAGAAGGTGAAAAGAGGTAATCTGATAACATCAAATGGTATCGAAAGCTTAATTGTGACTGTAGACAATGGGTGAATGAGGAGAGAGAGTGTGATTCTTTGTGAATGATGGTTGCACATATGAAGGAAAAAATGGACAACGGGGTAGCCTACAGGGAAAAGTTGGATATTCTCTGGGTGACATAATAATGCACAGAGACTGTCAGGAGGGTAGGAATGAAATACCAGATTTCCAGGTGAGCAAGGGAGAGGAGATGAGCTCAGAGGTGAATTCATATCAGCAAGGAATCCTAACAGAGGAGGATCAAAGGATTTTTTTTATCATTGGGGGGATTCAAACATTCCTACCAAATAACCCAACAAAGGTTAGTACAATTTTTGCACATGAGGAAGTGATGCAAAATGAATCCAATAAAGAGGCCATGGGGCCAAATGCTTTTAAAATTAACTGTGTCTATGATGCAGGTGCAACAAAGGAAAGACAACTAGTGAATACTATCAAAGAGGAGGAGAAGAAGAAGACATTGATCTCTACCCCAGCAGAAAAGGAAGAGCATGCAATTTTTCTCACTCAATGGAAGCAAGAGTTGAATATGTTTAAGGATTGGTTGAAAATCCAGACCCAGAAAAGGACTGCCAAGATGCAGTCATGCAAAGAGAGACAGGATGTCGGCATGAGGAGAAGCTAGAGGAATCTGAAGCTATTCCAATAAGGGAGATGACATAATTCAATATGTCAAAGAAGGAAGTTGAGAAACAACTTAGTGGTGAGACTATAAAACTAGAGTCTACAATAGAGTGGTCAACTAGTTCCACAAGAAATGAAGATGATGTAGGGTATCAAATTGATCTATCCATTGGTGAGGATGAAAAACAATAGGGTAGCATGCATGAGAGGAGGAATCAACCAATATATAATACCATGGAAGAGGAAGAGCATACATTACAATGTGCCCAAGAGATGGAGAAAGAAGAACATTGGGTGGAATTACTCGAAAATTTCAGCCAAAAAGATGAACATGAATAATTGGAGCCTACAACAGTAGCAGAAGGAGATGAGCATTCTAAGGAATGGATCAAAATTTTCAGCCAGGAAACTGAGAAAGATATAACTGTAGAATGTGAACCTACAACAGAGGAGATAGAAACAAATAGCATCGATTTTTCTGATCTATGTGAAGAACTGGAGGCCCTAGAGAGAAGGGTAAAGATGCAAAGTCAGCTAATCCAACAAGTTAGGTTGGAAGTTGATGAAAGGGATATGTAGTAGAATGAGATGAAGGAGAAGAGCCATCCATTGGAATAGTTGGAAGAGGTGATAGAGGAGGTAAATAGATTGATGTTGGAAGCAACACAAGGAGCAGACAACAGAGAAGTATGGGACAAATTAAAATCTGCAGGATGAGCAGGGAAGAAGAAGCAGCAAGGAAAAGGAGCAAATAGACATCTCTAAGAGAAGGTATGGGACCCTAGAGGATATCAACAATGGAGAAGAAGGAGACATGATCGAGAGATCATGATTTTCCCAGCAGTGGAGTATGATGCAAGAGCATCATTAGCAAGCACATGTGGAGAGAAAAATCAGCACCTTAGTGCACCTTTGAATCAATTCAAAATCTTAACGGTGGTGTTTCCTACAAATCATTTTTTGAATTGATTGAAAACTGAAGAATATCAAAACGCTTGGGAGCTAAATGATCACGAGTGATCTGGGATTTTTACTCCCAGACTTTAATGTAACGGATCTTAATTGGTAGTTAGTTTTTTTTCTAGGGTAGATAGATAATTGGAGGAAACCCTAGAGGACCTCTTATATAAGTAGATGCATTGTATGCCTGAATAAGGTTGTTCAAAATTGGTAGGAGATCATTGTATGCCTGAATAGGGCTGCAATATTAGTAGGAGATAGTTGTTACTGAATGTAAGTTGTTTTTATCAGGCTGTAGCCATTTACATTTGAATGAATATAACAGAGGCATATTGGTCCAACGCATGGTGTTACTACTGTTTACAGTTTCCCTGTTATTTTTTGTTTTCATGAATGAATGAGTTATGTTGTTGCGCATATGATACTATGAAGTATTGGGATAAGTTTCAAATCATTTATATTCATTGAGTTCATTCAAGGTGTGCATACAGTCTGCAAGGAGTGTGTTGACAGAGTCAATTTTGACTCACAAACTCATAAGAGATAGCATGAACCTTCCATTTTCAAGGAGTGCAAAGAGACTGTTGCAAGGTGTGCATAGTCGCCCAAAAGAGGCTAAGTCTTTCATAATAATCTATTGCAAGGAGTGCACAGATTAGAATTTCGAATAAGTGTGAGAGTAGTCCTCTGAGGAGTCAAAGGGTTCAAGAAACAAAGCTCAAGAGAGATAGCGCAAAGAAATCTTCAAAGGGAATGAAGCTATGAAGGTCTCACGAGTTATCCATCAAGATCCATCTAGGAGGGAGCGAGATCGTTCTAGATTGGATATGGGAAAATTGCACAAGCTTTAAGTCTCTGTGTGCACACAGGAGTGAGGATTCCCTGAAGTCCCAAGAGGTTAGGGGTTTTCCATCATCCAGAGGGATAGGTGGTGAAAGATATGAAACTCCACAGCAGAAGTATTATAGGAGTTTGTGGACAAGGAGAGAGCGAGATTGTCGAAGCTCCAAAGTCCGAAGTTACAAAACCCGAACCCATCTAGACCGTAGATCTAGAGGAGGATACATTTCAGTGTATCGCTCATTGAGAGGAGAACTTATCTGGGAGGAAGGGGTAGCACAGGATCAAAAGTTGTCCAAGTCCAAAGAGTGGTGTGAATCTTGACCATTGGGTCAATAGGATGCATGGCATAAGATTAGATACTTCGAAAGAGGAGCACATCAAAGGATAATTTTGGCGAGCAGTAGCGTGAAGAAGGTGAAAAGAGGTAATCTGATAAAATCAAAGGTGAGAAGGTGAAAAGAGGTAATCTGATAACATCAAATGGTAACAGAAGCTTAATTGTGACTGTAGACAATAGGTGAAGGAGGAGACAGAGTGTGATTCTTTGTGAATGATGGTTGCATGTATGAAACAAAAAACGAACAACGAGGTAGGCTGGAGGGAAAAGTTGGAGATTCTCTGGGTGACAAAATAATGCACAGAGACTACCAGGAGGGCAGGAATGAAATACCAGATTGCCAGGTGAGAAAGGGAGAGGAGATGAGCTGAGAGGTGAGTTCATATCAACAAGGAATGTTGACAGAGGAGGATCAGAGGAGTTTTATGATCATTGGGGGAATTCAAATATTCCTACCAAATAACCCAAGAGATGCTAGTACAAGTGTTTCACATGAGGATGTGATGCAACAGGAATCCAATAAAGAGGCCATGGGGCCAAATGATTTTAAAATTAACTGTGTCTATGATGCAGGTGCAGCAAAGGAAATACAACCAACAAAGACTTTCAAAGAAAAGGAGAAGGAGAAGACACTGATCTCTACCCTAGCAGAAAAGGAAGAGCATGCAATTTTTATCACTCAATGGAAGCAATAGTTGAATATGTTTGAGGATTGGTTGAAAAATACAGAACCAAAAAAGGACTGGCAGGATGCAGTCATGCAAAGGGAGACAATATGTCAGCATGAGGAGAAGCTAGAGGAAGATGAAGATGTTCCAACAAGGGAGATGATAGAATTCAATCTGTCAGAGAAGGAAGCTGAGAAACAACTAAGTGGTGAGACTGTAAAGCTAGAGTCTGGAATAGAGTGGTCAACTAGTGCCATAGGAAATGAAGATGATGTAGGGGATCAAATTGATCTATCCATTGGTGAGGATGAAACACAACAGGGTATCATTCATGAGAGGAGAAATCAACCAGCAGATAATACCATGGAGGAGGAAGAACAGACATTACAATGTGCCCAAGAGATGGAGAAAGAAGAACATTGGGTGGAATTACTTGAAAATTTCAGCCAAAAAGATAAACATGAAGAATTAGAACCTACAACAATAGCAAAAGGAGATGAGCATTCTGAGGAATGGATCCAAATTTTTAGCCAAGAAACTGAGAAAGATATAACTGTAGAATGTGAACCTACAACAGAGGAGAGAGCAACAGATAGCATGGATTTTTCTGATCTGTGTGAAGAACTGGAGGCCTTGAAGAGAAGGTTCAAGATGCAAAGTCAGCTAACTCAACAAGTCAGGTTGGCAGTTGATGAAAGGGAGATGCAGTAGAGTGGGATGAAGGAGAAGAGCCAACCATTGGAACAGCTGGAAGAGGTGATACAGAAGGTAAATATATTGATGTTGGAAGAAACACAAGGAGCAGCCAACACATAAGTATGGGACAAAATAAAATCTACAGGAGCAGCAGGGCAGAATACGAAACAAGGAAAAGGAGCAGATAAACAACTCCAAGAGAAGGTATGGGACCCTAGAGGATATCAACAATAGAGAAGAGGGAGACATGAGTGGGAGATCATGATTTTCCTAGCAGTGGAGTATGATGCAAGAACATTGTTAGCAAGCACACGTGGAGAGAAAAATCAACGCCTTTGAATCAATTCAAAATCTTAACGCTCATGTTTCCTACAAATATTTTTTTGAACTAATTGAAAACTGAAGAAGATCAAAATTCTTGGGGGTTGAATGATCACGAGTGATCTGGGAGTTTTACTCCCACAATTTAATGTAACGAATCTTAATTAGTAGTTAGTTTTTTTTCTAGGGTAGATAGATAGTTGGAGGAAACCCTAGAGGACCTCTTATATAAGTAATTGCATTGTATGGCTGAATAAGGTTGTTGCAGATTGGTAGGAGATCATTGTATGCTTGAATAAGGCTGCAATATTAGTGGGAGATAGTTGTTACTGAATCTAAGTTTTTTTTATCAGGTTGTATCTATTTACATTTGAATGAATAAATAGAGGGATATTGGTCCCATGCATGGTGTTTCTACTGTTTACAATTTCCCTGTTATTTTTTGTTTTCATGAATGAATGATTTATGTTGTTGAGCATATGATACTGTGAAGTATTGGGAGAAGTTTCAAATTGTTTCTCTTCGTTGATTTCATGCAAGTTGTACATACATTCCACAAGGAGTGCATTGACAGAGTCTGTTTCGACTCAAAAGCTCATAAGAGATAGCGTGAAATTTCCATTTTCAGGGAGTGCAAAGAGACTACTGCAAGGTGTGCACAGTCGCCTACAAGAAGCTAAGTCTTGCATAAGAATTTGTTGCAAGTAGTGCATAGATTGGAATTTCGACTAAGTGTCAGAGTATTCCTCTAAGGAGTCAAAGGGTTCAAGAAACAAATATCAAGAGAGAGAGCATGAAGAAATATTCAAAGGGAATGAAGTTCTGCAAGTCTCACAATTTATCCATCAAGATACGTCGAGGAGGGAGAGAGATCATTCTAGATTGTTGGATCTAGGTAAAGTGCATGAGCTTTAAGTCTCTGTGTTCACACAGGAGTGAGGATTCTCTGAAGTCTTGAAGAGGTTAGGGGTCATCCATCATCCAGAGGAACAAATGGTGAAATATTTGAAACTCCATAGAAAAAGTATTCTAGGAGTTTGTGGACAAGGAGAGAGTGAGATTGTCTAAGCTCCAAAGCTTGAAGTTAAAAAACCTAAAACGATCTAGACCATAGATCCATAGGAGGATAGGTGTCAGTGTATCACTCATTTGCAGGAGAAGCTATCCGAGAGGAAGGGGTAGCGGAGCATCAAAATTTGTCAAAGTCTGAAGAGTGGTGCGAATCCTGACCATTGGGTCAAGAGGACGTGTGGAAGAATATTAGCTACTTAAGAAGAGGAGCACTTCAAAGGATAAGCTTGGCCAGAAGTAGTGTGAAGTGTGAATTTCTGAAGTGTTGAAACATATCTAGGTCATTCGTTTCGAAGGACACGTGTTGGCATATATGATACTTTAGAGGAACGACACGCCGAAGAAAATTCGCAAAGAGGAAGAAATAACTCCCGAGGCCGAAGAGTCAAATTTCATCAGAATCATCTGCTGGAGAGGGATGCATGGCAGAAGATCTGCCATTTCGGAAAAAAGCCACTACAGGAGAAAAAGGAGTCTGTTGAACAAGAACTCCCGAAGGCTGGAGAGTCAGACTTCGTCTACGTCGTCTGTTTGTTGAAGACAGGTGTCAGCAGATCTTCCATTTCATAAGATAGCCACTTCGGAGGAAAGTGGGGTCATGCAAGTTGAGAACTCTTGAAGGAAGAAGTGTCGAAGTAAATTGTGACCGTAGGATAAGGGAGGATGTGTGTCGTCAGATTGGCCATTATGGAGATTGTGAACTTAAAATAGATTAAAAGGGAGAATAGGTTGAATATGAAATAGATCTGGGTCATTGAAAGTGGAGGACGCATGTCATGAGATCGTGAACTTCATAGGTTTGTTACTCCAGAGATTTTGTGGAGTCGTCTTTCGAAAATTGTCGAAGCACCAGAGCCCAAAGAAATCATGGTCGTTGATTGGAAAAGGGGTGGGTATCGTCGATCCCTCACGCGCCAAGTGAGAGGTTTGGCGAGCAGTGAGAGAAAACACCCAAATCCTAAATCTTTGAAGCTCCCTTTGAGTTGGCACTTGGGCAAAACCCGAGGTCATATAAGGGAAGGATCTAGCGGGGGAAGCTAGTGCTTGTTATTCAAATTCTTGAAAGAGGCCAGGAAAGAGCCTGCGAGTTTGACAGAACCTACACTTTGAAGGAAATGGGACCTATGTAAATTGGTTTGGGGTCTAGCAGAGGACCAAAGATTCGATATGAATCTTTTATTTGAATGATCCTAGACAGGTAAGTCACGCAACCTTTAGGAAGAGTAGGGGGTTCTGCATCACTTCTTCTCTCTTTACAGTGGAGGTCTTTTTGTCCTTCCTTTTAAACTTCTTAATCTACTTATGTTGGATATTGGAAGGTTTATTTGTGGGATATTCTCGAACATTCTTTCCCCTATTCTCAAGGTGAGTGTCTTGCACACAAAAATTTTCAAGATTGGTGGGGTTAAACAATAGTAAAGTATGACAAATATAATTGTGAAGTGTGTCAATATACTTCACTAAAATTTCATAAGAATCCAAAGGAATTTTTAATGCAAGAGCTTTCTTCCAAAATTCTTCTATGATATTTGTACAGATTGACCTTTACATTGTCTTAAAGTTTTCCATTCCATCATTGATTTATGTAAATAACCCAATGGATAAAATTTCTTCCTTATCATTGATTTAAATTATGACCATGAGGAAAGAAGATTACCACACTTACTTTTGTCCTAAAGTTTTCTCTCCCACCATACAAGAGTGGTTCGTTCCAACCAAAGAGAAGCCAAATTCACTTTAACTTCCTCTTCATCAATATGTTGAACACGGAAATATACTTCAACCTGTTGGATCCAATTATCTAGCTTTTCAGGATTAGCATCTCCATTAAACATAGGTAAAGAAAATTTTACATCAAGCTTTAATAATGGTTTCTTAAAAGAAGATTTATGGCTAGAATGATCAGAATGATGAGAATGCTTAAAGGAAGAAGAGATAGAAATTGATGGTGAATATGGAGGCTTAGGAGGGTCTCCTTCAGCCCCTTGATTCACTGAAGCATTATCATTTGTTTGTTTTTCCTTTTTCTTCCCTTTCTTATCCATCCTCTTCTTGTAGTCTCCATACATTCGCTCGACCATTTCTGACATGCGATAGAAGAGAATATGGAATTTTTTCTCATGTTCATCATGCTTGTCCTCTTCATCCATTTTCTTCCTTTGAGATGCACGACCAACTTTGGGATTGAAATTCTTAAGAGTTACTTCACCCTGCTTATGCTTGGCCCTAGTAAGCATTCACACTCAACAATTCAATTCAAATATGACTTCTCTAATACCAACATGATCCAGGATCTTTTCATCGATGTGACTTATTAAAGAATTGCATTAAATGAGCATAAATTGAAGTGCGCCATAAATAAGAAAAATATCAATAACAAAGAGTCATAAGCATCAAATATTAACACAAAAACTTGATAATGGAGTTTGGCCCTGATGGACTATGTCTTCGAGTCCTACTCTAAAATGGGTAGGCCTTTTTATTAACTCAGTAGAAGAATTTGGAAAAGTACATAAGTATACCTCATTATGGAATTAAGTTGCAGAAGATTTTCTCATACCAAAAAACAAACAACACCATTGAATTTGTGGCATCAAATTACCCAAAAATGACTATCTCCACACCTCAATATGACTCTTTCACTCTCAGGCCCATGAGAAATCTCATCTCAACTTTTGTGCCTGCAACCTGCAATTAATTCACTGTACTCGCCACATAAAACATGTTTGGTTGTACCATCGAGATCCCTCCGCCCCTCCATTGGAAAACTAGCCATTTAAGTTTAAAATCGGGCAGAATATCTAAATGAGCCATTTGGCTCAATGGTTGGTGGATGCTATCTTAAGGCATTTGGTTGGGGAGGTCCTAGGGTCGAGCCCACGGGCCTCCACCTTTTGTCTTGTAGTTACAACAACATATATATATAGTGGTTAACCACCGCCAATTTTGGAGTCCGTTGTTTATATTTGTCAGAGTTGGTTACAACAGAGGTCGGCCATCAGATTTGGTGGGACCTCTACCAGATTTTATGGGCCACACTTTTTTAATTTTGAAATTTCGGTTACAAGCCCTCATTGGGAATTTTCCCACTGCCATGTGGCAGCCCATGACTGGCCCACATGGCATTCAAACATTGGCCCACTTCATACACCTGTACAATCACCCTGCCATGTTTCCTGCATGCCACATCATCCTTCCACATATGGTACAGATGCTATGTGTCTGCCACGTCCCGTACAGCCTGCCACATGGATGTACGAAATGCCATGTGGCATTTCCCCATTGGTCCACATGTTGACGTAAAATTGTCAAAAATGAGTGACACGTGGCAGCCTCTAGTGCTTCCACATCACCATGCTGATGTGAGCATGACACCCATCATCCTCTGCATTTTCCATGGATACTGTATGGATTCTAACATCATCTAGATTGCATATTGATGATGACGTCAGTAGTACGGATGTTGACTCATCCCTGCTAACTGGGATAAGTTGACCAAAACTTTGACCATGAATATCTTTTGATCCGTAACTCTGTTTGACGATCTATTTATGTTGTTGGAAATATTGCAACGTGTTCTTCACGATGATTCCAATCTCACTGAGTTTTAAGGACTTTGAATTTTTTCCCTTTCTCTCTCTATTGAGGCTAATATGAGTTTCTTGAGTTGCTTATGTGAATTTTGAGTTATCCTTAGTATTCTATGGATCCTTTTTGGATCATACGTACTTATCTATCTTTTGGTTTTTATCTGAGATGATTTCTTGATTTCAATTAGCACCCTTGGGATTCACTGGTTGTCTATTTTATCTAGGTCTGAGCTCATATTTTCTCTGCAATTCAACTTATAAAGAATTAGTAAATATTATATGTTTTGCAGACCAAAAACCATCTCCTTCTCTTTGATTGTCATCAGTTAATTTATTGTTTATTCCCAAGGAATCACGACATTCATCTTGTGTCAAATGAGAGGGGGATCCTTCATATTGAAGCTAATTCATATCACTTGTTGCTTCTTGTTCTTTAGTTCCCATGGTTTCAAAATCTTTAATATTTAGTTGGTCTTCTATGATATTGTTTCTTATCAGAGGAATGGGTGGTTCTTCATTTCTCCTTAATATTTTGGGATTAAATGGCCTCCAAAATTGATTCTGATTTGGGTTCCTGAATTAATTATTTGGATTAACCTATCCTAGGTTTTGTTGAGGATTCCTTTGTCCAATGTTCAAAGTTTTGGGGCCATCTACCCTGTTAGTCATTTCTAACCTAGTGATTTTATTAGAGCGAACTCTTATGTTCTTGTGTAATGTACCCATCCACCCACAGGCCGACCCATCTACTTTAAAACTCACTTCAAAACTGATTTTGAATTCTGATAACATTTAATTTGAAATAAATCATGAAATAATTACAAAAACTACACATGCAATAATCAAAATTCATGCTAAACCATCCAAGAAAGGAACAATGTTCCATGGACAACAATAACCAATAAGAAGGAACATTATAAATATGAATCTCAGATATAATAATAATACACAGCGAAATATAAATATACAAAAAACATAGAGAGAACTTATCTTTAATTAAACCATCAACAAATGGATATAGACCAAGGACATTCCTCCCAACCATAGACATTTTTGTTCTAATTCTCAACAGTAGGTCAGCCTCGAGCCATGGCTATGAATCCACAAGGAGGGGTCCTAGGCCAAATATAAAACACACAACAATTAGCTAATTAGTTCTCATGTTTTCCTAACCACACAACAATCCTAATTTTCATATCTCTTTCCCCTTCATCCTGCACAACCTAAAGAAATGAAACCCTTTCTCTTCCATGCAATCCCTTGGGATGTTCCATTTCTCTCCATGGCTCCAGTGCTATTGGTCAAGAAATATCCATGCTGGAAACTATAAGGATTCTCAATTGTGACAGTTCTTTCATAACTATTATCAATGTCATTCCCATAGGAATCCATTCCAATGTAGAATGATCAATAATTCATTACATCCATCTCAAAATGTCTCTCCTCCTCCTTCCATTCATTTTCATGCTCAACCCAAGAGAACACGAAATATAGAGTCAAATAAGGAATTTTCCAAATGAAATGATTAAGTAAGAACAACCCTTAAACAACCCACAGGTAGGGTTTATATATTTACAAGAACCAATAACCACACGGCCTCCCCAAGAATCTCATGTAACCACTTTTATTAATTAAAAAAAAATGGGTAAAAAATATATAATAAAAAAACTTAACCCCTTTATCCGCCTCTCTCATGGAATCATAGCCCCCTATCACTTGTCCTTATCTATCTTGCAAACAACTATGTGTTTTATTAATATATATAGATGTATTACATTTCTAGGCACTGCAACCCCTTTCCAACTTTATTGTCTTACCAACCTAAGTCATATTTACACAATACATTCTAGCTCATATGGATCAAAAGTGGGGTGTTGCATCCCCCTCCCCTTATTTTTGCACTGACCTTAGTGCACAACACCGTATTGATGTTCTTACAATTCTAGGAACTTTGGCCTTTGATCCGCACAGGAATTCCAACCAAATTCTTATATACATAGGCACTTGAGTTTAAAAGAAAACATGCATACATAGGCACTCTGGCCCAAAACATGCATAATGATCTTAAGAAATTATATTTTTGGCAGCAGTTCCAACCAACAATCTCTCCTTCCTTATAAGCCTACACAACCTAAAGAAATGAAACCCTTTCTCTACCATGCAATCCCTCGAGTCGTTCCACTTCTCTCTAGGACTCCAATGCACTCATCCGGGAAGTTTCAGAGTTGTGGCTTTAAGAACTCTAGCTGCAACAAGTCCACTGGAATTTCCCCATTCCATGTCTTTGTCAATGAGCTCGATTTCCTTCTAGTGATATTTTTCCCGATCCATATTCCATAGCCAGCATCTCATCTTTATTACAAACATACAGTCATCATGAGATATCATTATAAAAAATTTCAATCATAAATGACAAATTTGTTTTATACGAGAAAACAAAATTTTCCAAGAATGAGATTCTTGCTCATAATTTGTTTAGCTCTTGAATATATAGTAATCACCCAATACCATTATTCCTACTATTTTCTGAACCTTCAATCAACCAAACCAATTGTTAGCATATAGTAACAATTTTTAATTTCTCAAATATGTTTATATACAAAAAATAAAATTCCCCCAGGCATGAGGATTTTGCTCATAATATTTGGCTCTTGTAGTAACAAGAAATTGTCTTATATATGGGCTTACATCCCTCAACCTTTCATTCAACCACACAAACTGTTAGCATAACATAACAATTTGTCACTATTAATTTCTCAAATCTATTTTATATAGGAAAATAAAATTTCCAAGAATGAATTTTCTGCTCATAATGTTTGGATTCTACAACTATAGATATTAGTATTCCTTATGGTCTTACATCCATGTCATATACAATACCATTCTACCTGCAATTTTCTCAATTTACACTCAGCCAAAATAGATTGTCAACAATTATTAAATTCCAATTTCCAAAATTGTTTTATATACAAAAATAAAATTTTCAAACATGATGTTTTGTTCATAATTTTTGGTTCTTGCAATAATGGAGATGAGTCTTCCTTATGGGATTACATTACTTCCATTTCCAAGACCATCCTACCTAGAATTTTCCTAACTTATACTCAGCCAAACAAATTGTCAGTATCTCTTGTACCATATACATACATACATATATATATGGAAACAAGTGATCTCAGAATTATTTGCAGCTACAATTCAATTACTTCCATCAGTTCTTGGCATTAAATTGAATTCAACTATTGAATGGAATGAACCCATCATTATATACACATTTATTATCAACTAATATTTTCTTTCTTCTATCCAAAAATATTTTTATTACTATGTACCCTCAATAGAGATTTTTTGTAATTTATCATTATGTAGCTACTTTAACCTACAACTTTCATGTTTCGATATCTAACAACTCCTAAAGTGTTCTCAACTTCACGAGTTAGAAATACTCACATGGTTTAAGTTGTTAGCATAATAATTTCTATGTCATATATTATATGCATGCGTTCACCAAAATGCATTCAATAATTCATTTAATACCACTTGTAACATTTTCAACTCCAAAAAGTGATATCATAATTGTAACAAACAACAATTCAATCACCTTCAACTGGTATTCATATTAATATAATGCATCTATCATTCATTATGCATTTTCAACACAACAAATAATTACTAATAAAATAACAATCAATGTGCCAATACCCATGGCCACATCTACACAATGAATCCCTGCATTGACTACACAATACCACATAACTATGTCATGCATTCCACCATGGTGAGATGGAAGGCATGGCCAATGCCTCAACACATCATCCACACACTTCCTACTTCTTTATTGACTATTTGGATACCTTCCTTTTGAACCCAAACACAACACCAAGAATAAAATTCTTAACTGCTCTTCAGTGTTGGAAAAGAGGTTGCATTCCAAACATCAGATATGTAGTTGATACCATTTAGCACTCACATAATTCTATAGCCCTTATGTATCCAAACATATCATGGTCTCACACATGACTATCCCTATGGATATTCATTGCTATAGATGGTGTATGTCTCCTGGCTTGACCTGGTTATGATCACATAATCAGTCATAACCAGGGATAATTTTAAGGATGGAAATTTATATTAAAATCTAGAAACACGGGCTAATATTATTAGTCTTTAATATGCAAAATGTAAAATGTTTGGTGACATTTTTGTAAAAATACTCAAATTTCTAAGGAGTTTTTAGAGTTTCTATTCCAAGAATTTTATAAAGTTTCTAAGTATTTTATATATTGTATAGTTTTTAAGGTAAAATAATATTTTTTTGTTGAAATTGGGCAAATCATTTTTAGAAAAAATGGAAATTGGCGAATATTTTTTTGGCAAAAACCATGGAAAATCGTCCCATTTGCGAAATTTAGCCCCTAAAATCATCTATGATGATAACACAATATGCAACTAAAATTTTATCTAAATTCATTCTAGCATCAACAACATTTACATACTCTAGGTCTTCGACCATTACATATCAATTTAAATCTTGAAAAAATAACTAAGGGAATTCTTACCTCAATTCCCTTCAACATTTATGCATCAGAAGAAACCAAATGCATACTTCAATGATTGTTATCAACCTACTTGATGTTATTTGATCAGTTGGTATTTGTAGAAGCTCATAGGCTTCCTCTTCCATCCTTTCAATTACCATTCCTACCTCCCTCATGGGTCTTTACATAGATGGAAGTCATAAGTATCAGAAACATCCACATCTTTAACCATAATATATCATTTTTCCTAAATACATAATCCATCATTAGTCATACTCAATATACATCATTATTTGATGTATATAATAATAAACTATTCTGAGTCTACAAGCATAACATATGCATATCCAAGCATGTACATATGCAAAAATGCAGACCCATATGCACCAAGCATTCACTCTTAGCATGCCTACTAATGCATATGCATTCTAACTTCATTGTATGGATGATGCACTATAGTGAAGTTATGTTTCAATTCACTTATTTATTTATTTATGTTGTAGTTGGTTGTCCTTGAAATTATTTAGATCCTTGCTACCTTGTGTGCTTCCATTCTAATCATTTGCAATATTGTTCCTTGTTCTGAACATTTTCAAACCAAGTTCCACTTGGTCATTCTGCAATCCAATCAATGTGGTATGTTTGCAACAAATTATATTAGGAATTCATACTCAAACTTTACCTTTATGGAGCATTCCAACACCTTGGAATGAGGTAGCTCACAACATTCCATCACTCCATTACCACAATATCCTTGAATAAACTTACCCATAATCATTCTACATCATTGCTATTACTTCTAGTTTTCCATTATATTATTTCATTTAACAATTCCCACTTTTCTCACTCAAGACCATTCCCAATGGAAGTCAATTTTGTTCGGTGACACTTTTCAAGTGAAAGAACCTTCATTATTCTATCCCTGATTTCTCTGCATCAGCATCCTACTTCCACTGTGAAATTTGATATCATAAGTGAATTTATTGCTCTGAGTAATTTTAGAAAAGGTAGTTAAGTCAATGCTATCAAATCCTTCACAGGCACTCCTATGCTTAGCACATAGAGATGATTCACACATTAAGATTTGCAGCTATCGACACACCTCTACCTTCAAGGCTATGTAGTCTTACTTTTCCTTTCTATGCCCACTAATAAAATTCGTCACCCACTGGCTTCATGTCTTATGTGAGTATTTTTTTTGTTGTTAACTGCAATTCATTCAAAATTTGTAGCAACTGAATAATAATTCTTTAGTTTCACTCTTCTTTAGTTCTTTATCCACTTTTCATTACTTTCCTTGTAGCTCTTTATTGCCTCACCCAACTTATACAAGATTTGCCACTCTTCCATGACTCTAATATTCAATCTTAGGCTTGAATTTATCTAATTATACCTCTAATTCTGCAAAATGTACAAGCAACCATTTTGTTAGAATTATGCAAGTACATATTTTTGTCGATTTATGCAACATGTCCTTTTCTACTCAATTCATGAAAGAATATATCATCATTATCCAAATTATAAAAATTCAATGTTATTATCCTATGAATCATATTTCCAAAAAATATACTCATGCCTCATTTCAATCTCTGAGCTGAAAATGATGGCTTCCTAAAAAAGGCACTTTCACCCTTTTTGTGCATTTTCTCCATTGGTGCAATTTTATTGAAGTGCCAACTTCTATCAACTATAGAAGAAAATATATCAGGAACTAGATAAAATTTAATATGAGACATAGATAATAATAATGTCAATGAATTCATATAAAATCTTATATTTTCAATCTGATACAACAATAAAACTACAACAATATGGAATATGCAACTTTGTCCTTTTTAGCAAAACTGCCAATCTCACATTTTTTAGCAAAACTGGCTATCTCACAATCTGTGAAATTATGGAAAATTTTCATTAAAACAAAGTTGTTTGTCTCAATGAGTATATAAAATGTTTAGTAAATATCACTTTTCCTCCCATGAAAATATCAAAAATCCCCAAAAAGTGGCCTAGAATAGTGGATTTTGGCCCATTTCAGCATCCCTTTAGGATTTATCCATTTCCTTGATGCGTTATTTGTATGTTTTATTTTTGGACTCTCTCCAAGAGTTTCAACTTAATCTAAACCTCTGTCAATGACCTATACCTAGAACTTTAAAACCCACTATTTTGCATTTTCTGACAAATCCAAGTAGAGTTAGATAATGGCCTTTTATGGAACTTTTGTAGATATCCTATTTGCAGAAAAAACCCATAAGTTTCATCTTAATCCAACTTCAGTTTCTCTAGTTATGACCAAAATATGAAAAAAACACCTTCGATTTGAAATTGGAAGCATTTTGGACCGTTGATCTTCTTTCTATCAGTGATAGAAGATCGAGGATTGATGATTTCCTTTGTGAACCAAAACTTCACACCGATATTCTAGACACTCGATGACCATCATCCATAGGTCATTTTTATCCATAAACCAAAACTCTCCCATGAATATTGTCGAGGCTCGAACATCATCCATCGGTCATTGACAATATTCCCCGAAAAACCAAGATTGTTCACAAATCTCGACAAACCCCAGCCATCAATGATCGACCATCCCTTGGCATGGAAAGTATGTTGACATGGCATGCCATGTGGATGATGGCATGACATGACACATCATCCTAAGGCATCAATCTGGTTGATGTGACATGACACATGGATGTTGACATGGCTTGAAACATTATCACCTTCCTTTCACCATCAGCCATCAAAAATTCCTCTTGGAATTATATGGACATTGCACTAATTTTGACAATGCCCGATCATTGGCCATTGGTGATCGAATATATCTCCTAGTGAACTTCAATACTTTTCCAAAACTTGTCGATCCTCGACAATCAGCCATCGACGATCGAAGATTTCTCTTAGTGAACTTCAACACTTTTCCAAAACTTGTCGATCCTCGACCATTGGCCATCGACGATCAGAGATGTCTCTTGGATGAACTTAGACACTTCCCCAACACATCTATCCATGACCATTGGTCATCAGTGATAGGATATGTCTCTTGGCCGAACTTCAACACTTATGCAATTTTGGCCAAAATCCTAGGTGAAACTGGGTCGTCGATCTCCTAGCCAAGATAATCTCGATCACTGATTTTCTCTGACTTCCCAAATGGTTGAAAATTACCATGTACCATTGATCTTCCTCATTTTCAAACCACAAAAATTAATCTCAGTCGTTGATATGGTAACTTGTCAAACTTCGAAACTTTATAAAAAAAAAAATCACAACAAATCTTGGCCATTGATCTGGAGATCGAACACAATCTCGGTCATCGATTCTTTGAAATTTTCCTTGCACTATAGTGGCCATTAAAATTCAATTTTTCTTGACTTCCCAAGTCAAATTCGACTCTGCAACTCTACATATTGAATCCATTCACTTCTCAGACAACCTCAAGAGATTTAAAAATTTGAATCTGCTCACAAATTTGGGGATGTCTCTCTGATCTCTTCATTTTCCCCCTAAATTCACACTTGTTTCAACCCATGCAAGTAAGGTGTTAGAACTATAATCTCTTCTACCAATATGTAACATACCCATCCACCCATAGGTTGGGCATGCTACTCCAAAAATCACTTCAAAACTGATTTCAAATTCTAATATCATTTAATTCAAAAAAAAGCATGAAAGAATTGAAATAACCACACATGCAATAATCAAAATTCATGCTAAACCATCCAAGAATGGAATAGTGTACCATGCACAACAATAACCAGCAAGAAGACACATTATAAATATGAATCTTAGAGATAATAGTAATACACAGTGGAATATAAATATACAGAAAACACAGAGAGCGCTTATCTTTAATTAAACCATCACCAAGTGGTTGCAGACCAAGGACATTCCTCCCAACCATAGACATTGTTGCTCCAATTATCAACAATAGGTCACCCCCGAACTAGGGCTATGAATCCACAAGAATGGGTCCCAGGCCAAATATACAACACATAACAGTTGACTAGTTATCTCTCAAGTTTTACCAACCACACAACAATCCTAATTTCCATCTATCTTTCCCTTTTAGCCTGCACAACCCAAAGAAATGAACCCCTTTCTAGGTCATACAGTCCCTCAGACTGTTCCATTTCTCTCCAAGGATCTAGTGCTACTATTCAGGAAAACACCATGTTGGAAACTCCAAGGATTCTCATCTCTGACAGTTATTTCGGAACTACCATCAATATCATTCCCATAGGCATCCATTCCAACCTGGAATGATCATTAATGGATCTCCTCCTCCTACCATTTGTTTCCATGCTCAACTCAAGAGAACATGAATTATCAAGAGTGAAATGAGGAATTCTCCAAATGAAATGATTTACCAAGAACAACCCTCAAACAACCCACAAGTAGGGTTTATATAATTACAAGAACCAAGAACCACATGGACTCCCCAAGAATCTCATGTAACCAATTTTTTCAATTAAAACCAAAATGAGTAAACAAAATATAATAAAAAGACTTAGCTCCTTTACCCGCCTATCTCTTGGAATCATAGCCCGCTATCACTTATACGTCTCGTAGCCAACGATGTCTTATATATATATATATATATATATATATATATATATATATATATATATATATATATGTATGTATGTATGTATGTATGTATGTTATATATATATATATATATATATGTATGTATGTATGTATGTATGTATGTATGTATGTATGTATGTATTACATTTCTAGGTGCTCTGGTCGGTTTCCAACTTTACCGACTCACTAACCTAAGTCACATTTACATAATACATTCTAGTTCATAGGGATCAAAACTGGGGTGTTACATCTTAGTCATTTCTTCTATTTTTAAATCTTGAGGATTAGAAGTGGAAGCTTGGGTAAGGTTCTCTTTTTTTTTCTTCTTTTTATTATTTTTTTTACCTTAAGTTTGGTTTTACCAGAAGAAACCATATTACCTTCAACATCAACTACATATTTTTCATTTTATCTAAAGTGACAGGTCTCGGCCTCTCTCTCAGCATTATTGCAAAATATGGTATCATGGGCAGCTACAAATGTTACTTTTGTTTCTTTTGAAGATGGTCTTATGTCAGAAGTAATTCCATTACATAATTTGTTGAATCTTTTATTAAATTTCAAGACATGTTCATCATTTTGCTTTTTTAAGGTTGAGAATTCAGTTAAATAATATTGGTTATCCCTTTTTTCTCCCCATTGATTCATGAAAGTAGTATGTAAATCATTCCAAGAATGAATAGAATCATCAGGGAGGTTCCTAAACCATTTCCTTGAATCACCTTATAAACTTTGTATAAACAAATGCATATATACATCTTCATAGTCTATAGCTCAGTTGTTAGTGCAATCTAGAAAGCATCTATGTGATCTTATATTGATGCTTCACTTTCACCATTAAATTTAGGTAGGATTTTCAAGTAATTCGTAGGCATATTATGAAGATTTATTGGGAGAACTATAGGTCCATATATAGAAATCACCCAAGGATTTGGTTTTGGTGTTGGTGTTGGAGGAGGAATATTTCCTCCACCTCCTCCTCCTCCCCCTCCTGCTCCAACCATAAAATGACTTAGGATTAGGTTTTTGTCTTCGATAGAGATAATTTTTCTTCCAGGGAACCTTGAACAATAAAAAGGTGAGTCTTTACTTATACTAGATTCAAGAATTTTGATTTTCAAAATATCATCAACATAATATTTTAAAGGAGTATTAAACTAAGTTCATAACATTCAACTTCATAAATTGAAATATCTTCGATAACATGAATACCTAGTCTTAAAGAACCGTCTTGTTGCTTCTTTCTTGATTCAAAGATAATTTTCTTGGGGTTTGAATGTATTTGAATTTCTTTTGGGTTGGGATTTCCCATTGTATGTCTTCTAGCTCTTTCTATTTTGATTGATGAAGAAGAGAAACTTACTATTGTTGGAGTCACATTTCCTCATCTCTTCTGGCTTGAATATCTTCTTGAGATAAAATTTCCCAAGAATGGTTCACTTCATCTTGTGTTATGGTCATCTGTAGAGTTATATTGTGTAACTAATTCAGGATACTTCTTTGATCGTCAAATTGAAAATAATATGAGTTTGTATGAGGTTAGAAAGAGTCATTTATAACCCAATGGAGTCACCTTTATGAAATTTTTTATAGCAATATTAAATTTTTAAAAAATTGGTTTTTGTTTGGTTCTTTTTCATCATCAAGAAACAAAAATATCATTTGTTATTTCCCAAGGAATAGAAATTATTTTCTTAGTTCCCCAACAACGACGTCAAATAAGATATTGTTCCTTAGGTTGTTTCTTATTATAGAAACAATTCCAAAGAACCTTATGGAAGAAAATATCCTCCACTCTAGGATTTACTGAAAGAATTCAACATCCAAAGGGGGTAACCCTTAATATGTAAATTTGCCAAATATTTTCTCTTCAAATAATTAAAGAGAATTAATGTTATAAAACCCAAACTTTGTTTCAAAAGTAGGTTCTAAATAAACTTGATAGAAAAAAAAGTTTAAACTTTGCAAGATCAACCACAATTAACATGTAATCATAAATGCAAAGGGCACCATATTCCCATTTCATTAAATTTTTAAGACAATTTGACATAGATTGAAAAAAAAAAAAAAGGAATAAAGAAACAATCTATTAAAGATAATACATGTCTATTAAATTATTGTTTTCCGAAAGAGGTGTACTTTCATCAACTTCCATTGGATCACTTTCTTGCTTTTTCTAGATTTTTGCTTTGTTAGGAGTTTCTATAACTTAATCATCTTCTTTGAATGTGTCATATTCAATATTGATTTCCAAATATTCTACTAAAATTTCCTTGATGAGATCCCTCAGAGAACTCTCTATCTTTAGTATATATGAGATTTGGTGTTGAAGTAATTTCTAGACTTTAGTCCATAAATTTTTATTTGTTAACCTTTCTTTGGCTGCATCTAAGTGATGGACATAAGATTGAATACCAAATGCATGTTTCATGTTACAAATCACATGGAAAGGATCATATTTCCAAGGATAATGAAATTCAAAAGTAAATTTCTTTATCATGATTTATACAATTTCTAAAGTTGATTTATCATTTACTAATAAACATAAAATTACTACTGGAAGTTGAAGAAGAGTGTTTTTAGCTTTTGAAGAAAAGTGAAGGTAGTCAAAGCTTAATATGTGTCTTATTAATTCTAATGAAAAACTTATTTGAGTAAGGAAAACATGTAATCTATATGATTGAGACTCAAACCCATAAATTTGTATGACTATATAATCTCCAGAAATATATCAGTCCCTAAATTACATTTGTTGTCCTAACTGTAAGACATTTTTGCAATCAGGGAAAATACTTGGAGGAGATTGATTATGAATTAGAATATACACAATATTCATAACATGATCAACAAAGAATTTATAACCTCCCTTCTATCCTTGGTCCCTAAATACATCGATCCATTCAGTAACATCAATAGTGTTTCCCAATTAATCTATTTTATTTAGGTTTAAATATTTAATACAAGAAGATGGTTGTTGTATCAATAAATAAATTAAGTATGAATAATATCTAAATATGTTCCATTATGCAACATAAAACTTGGTTCCTTTTGAAAATTTTCATAGGAAACCTAAAACGGAAGCATCCACTAATGTGTCATTGTTATACCCAAGGAGAAAACAAATCATAGTTATGAATTATTTGACTGAATCCTTAAACAATAATGAACTCAGAGGAAGATTTGATTCAACCCCATATGGTTTAATTACCCAACCTGTTATAAAAAGCAATCTTTCTGATATCGGTAGCGAGATAAACTCGAGGTATAAAGCATATTCATCTATTTTATCCCCACTTTCAAATAATGCTAACATTTTTTCCTGAGCTTTCTTTGAAATTGAGAAGAGTTCTTTCTAATTTTTGTCCCTAATTACCTTTGATGTTGAATCATAATTTTGAGCACACATAATTATTAATTATGGAAAATGAAAGGAAAGGGGAACGACTTGTTGGAGATACTTCACACACACCTAGGATTTCTTTTTCCTAAGGTTTTCCCTATGTTTATTCGTCATTATCCAATCTCCTACATTTTAGGTAGAATATTCATTTTTCTAAATTCTAGGGGAATATTCAGTTCAGTTCACACTTCAGTTGGATCAGTTGAGTGGATTCTTGATGCCACATTGTTTCCATCACCATGTAGCATTGGGATCATCACTGCTAATGTGAATTGTCTTTGGGATTATCACCGGAGTGGTGCATTATTAATTCTTTTAGTCAATTAACTAAGAACTGAGAGGCTAGTTTACTTAGAATAGGTGGCAGTTAACTCCTGTAACTATCAGTGTGTGTCCATATTACTCTAGATCACCACTATGGTGCATTATATTCTCTTCTAGTGTGCACTAGTTGAGTTATACAGAGTCTATCATGTGTAAATTATCATTTATTCATTCAGTTAATACAATTCTTTGATTCTCTCTCTCTCTCATTTCTGTCTTTTCTCATTTTTCTACAAACCGTGTATGTCCTTTTATAGCTATATCTTATCTGTGTAGGTTCATCCACAATTACATGGTATCAAAGTTGACAGATTCCTAGGAAAAAGACACACCGAACTCTTTTTGTAGGTACCAAATATTGAAGACAACGGGAAAATGGAATTTCCAAAAGAATTGATTCTTTCACCGTACAATTTATTTGCATAGAAACACAAGATGGAATTGCATATTTGAAGGAGAGGATTATAGAATTTAACCATGGGCATAGAGACCAAACCCACATCATCCATAGAAAAATCCAAGTATCTGAATTGGATGGATGAAGCGTATGGAACTATTTGCAGCCTTATTTCTCCTGAGATCCTTTTTCACATACCCTCCTGTAAAACCCCCAATGAAGTCTGGACCACCATGGAAGGAATTTTTGGAAAACATAAAGAGATAAAGAGACATATACTCGAGGTGTAATTTCTCACTTTGGATCTAAAAACCTTCGACAATATCCAAGATAGTTTTACCAAATATAAGGATTTGTTGTCGCAACTCAAGGCTTGTAGGGTTGATAAATATAAGGAGGAGAAACAAATAGTTCTCACCATTCTTTTAATACTTGCTCTGGAATACTCAGTGTTTGTATCCACATTTCCTTTAGTTAGGATTGCCTCTAAATCCACCTGTACCATGCCCTCTCTTGAGTTTTTTATCGAGTCTTTGACACAAGAGCATACTAAGCTCATCAACATGGGAAAAATCAAAGGCTCAAAGGAGCATGCACTTTCTTTGCAAGATGGTATAAATCACAAAAATAAGAAATATAAAAACAAAGACAAAGGGAAGGAACATGCAAATACAAAGAAGGAAGGGTACTCAAAACCCTTCAACGGTTCCTCCGGATCGAAAGGTGGAAAGGGAAGGAAAGGGGACAAATGCACTTACTTCCAATGATGATTCCATCTAGAATCTGCATGCATGCAGAAGAAGATAGATCAAATCGAAAAAATACTTCAGAAAAACAACCTTGGAGATTGCATCCCCGAGGGTGCCAAGAAGAAGAATCCATAAGATAAAAACCCCAAGAAAGGTAAATATAGCCATGCTTTGATTGCCATTAAATTATCTCCTGATGCTTGGATTGTAGATTCAGTTGCATATAACCACATGTAATCCACAAAGGAATTCAAATTTTCATTAGATGCATGCAAAGGTCCTCCTATTGTGATGGGGGACGACTCTCTAGTCGAAGTTACCAGAAAAGGGAGAGTTGAACTCACAAACGAGAGCTTCGAGAATGTGTTACACGTTCCCAAACTCTCTGTCAATATTCTCTCTATGTATCAGATGACAAACTCTAGCACCGGAAAAAAAAAGTAATATTCACACCTGATGATGTGGATATATATGACATGAAAACCAATTCCAAATTTGTTATTGGTGATCTAAATCACCAATCCATAATCTACACATTTTTTGAATTTATTGAACCATATTGTGCATTACTTCTTACGCATGTTGATGAAAGAAGTAGGATATGGCACGAAAGGTTCAGGAATTTAAATTTCATATACATGTAACAACTTAGAAAGTAGGGAATTTTTTAAGTTCTACCCAACATCCACTTATCCAAAGGCATTTTTTAGGGATGTGTCCTTGGAAAATACCCTCAAGAGAAATTTGACAAAGGAATGACTCAGAAGGCCTCCTCTCCTTTGTATCTGATCCACAATGATCTAATGGGCCCTTTTCCACATCCATCAATCAGTAAAGAAAGGTACATACTCATTTTTTTAATGATTTCTCACACTACACTTGAAATTTCTTTCTCAGGAAAAAATCTAAGGTCTTTCAATGTCTCAAAGATGTCAAATCCCTTGTTGAGACACAGTGAGGAAGGAAGATAAAACTCCTCCAAATATATAATGGGGAGGAGTATGTCAACCATGAGGTACAAAATCTTTGTCGTGAGGCCAGGATTCAGTTGCAACACACGGTTCCCTATACTATGCAACAAAATGCAGTTGTTGAGCAAAAGAGTAGATCCATGAAAGAGATGGCATCTTGCATGTTGCATGAAAAGTCAATTTCATATATATTATGGGTTGAAGCACTTAATTGTGTGAACTACATACAAAACAGATCTCCCCATAGATCAATTAAGGATAAGACCCCCTTCGAGGCTTGGAGTGGCCTCAAATTGGAAGTCACCCACTTGCATACATTCGGTTCAAGTGCATGGGCTAGGATTCCCTCTAAGAAGAGAAAGGCACTTGATCCAGAGAGTAGAAAGTGTATCTTTTTTGGATACCCAAACAGTGTGAAGGGATACAGACTCATTGATCCCTCTACAAACTGGCTCATCATTGAGTGCAGTGTCCAATTTGAGGAAAGTATCTCACATGCACCTCAGGAGCCGCATGCAGACACTTTTGTTCTTCCACCTGTCAAAGATGATGAGCATGCACATGCTCATTATTCTTTAGATGAGATTTACGATTCAGAGTATTCAATTTATTCAGATACTGAGTCAGTACAATCATATGTAGATTTATTGCATGCAGATGTAGATGCAGAGTGAGATTTGAGGCCTAAGTGGGCCACAACTACTCTTAAGGATGCAGGAGATCTTGTTGGGGATCCAGCAGATACTATGAGGACTTGATCTAATTTTGTGTATCCTCCTCTTGCACTCACCGCCAATGAATTGATGCCACCAAGAAATATTTTCTTGGTTCTTTCTTTAGATCCATGGTCCTATGGCAAGGTTGTTGGGAATCCCTTTTTGGAATCTTCCATGTAGGAGGAGTACAACTCCCTCCTCTAAAACTAGAATTTGGATCAGGTTCCCCTTCCTTCAGAAGGAAACTTGTCAGGTGCAGATGGGTCTACATGACCAAGAGCAGAGCATATGGATAGCTTAGTAGATACAAATTCAAGCTAGTCTCCAAATGATTTCAGCAGGTGCACCACATTTACTATGAAGATACCTTTGCTCCAGTAGAGAATATGGATTCCATACTCTTGTTACTTTCCATTGTGGTAGCCAAGGGATGGGAAGTCCATCAGATGGACATGAAGAATGCATTTCTTCATGGAGATATCTCTAAATAGATCTATATGGAGTATCCCCATGGATTCATGCAGGATTCATCTTATGTCTATTGAATAAAGAAGACCCTTTATGGCCTCAAGCAAGCCCCAAGGGAAAGGTATTCCAATATGGAACCCTACCTATTGTCATAGAACTTTGTGTGTTGTAATTCATACCCGAACGTTTACATGCTCAGGATGGTTGATTCACTTCTACTCCTAGTTCTGTATGTTGATTAATTTTTTATCATCTGTTGCTCCACTTCAGCGATTTCTACAATCAAGAGGATTTTGCATGAAAGGTTCTTGATGATGGACATGGGTTCACTACAATTATTTCTTGGTCTTGAGATTAGTCAAGATGCATCAGGAATCAAACTGTCCCAGGACAAATATGCACAATATCTGCTCATGATATTCCATGTGGAAGACTGCAAGTCTACCTCGACTCCTTTCTTCTCAGGAGTTAGACTTGAGGATGGTGGGGAAACTCCACTGGTAGACAACACATTGTACATACAACTAGTGGGGAGCTTGTTGTATCTCACACACTCCAGAACAAACCTCTCATATGTAATCAGAGTAGTCTCCCAGTTCATGCAAGAGTCGCATGAGCTACATTGCAAGGATGCAAAGCATATCCTTCAATACGTACAGGGCACCATCACCTTTGTGATTCACTATGAAGTAGACTCTGCATTAGACCTCATCCAATTCATTGATTCTGACTAGGCTAGTTACAACATTGATCACAAGTCCACATCTGATTACTCACTCAGTTTGGGTCTCGATCCCATATGTTGGTCGAGAAAGAACCAGGATGCTATTGTTCTATCTTCAGTCGAGGAAGAGTATAGTGGGGTATTTAACATAACCACTCAAGCTATGTGGCTACAACATTTTCTCACTCAGTTGGGAATTCAGTTTCATCGGTCGATCATCATCTTGTGTGACAACTAAAGCACTCTGAAGTTCTGCATAAATTCATTTCAGAGGTAGCGGATGAAGCACATCGATATCCACATGCACTACATCCGGGACTTAGTACATGAGGGGATCATCGACCTGCAATTCTGTCCTTCAGCAGAACAAACTGCAAAAATATTCTAATTTAGTTATGGGATCTAATAAATGTTGGATAACATGTCAACCAATGATTATCTCTTGGTGATCATGTTTCTGACATGCTTTACATGAGTCTACCTACCAACCTGAATGAAAATAGTTTTTGTGATACTGGGTGGTTTCGGGTTCATTTCAGGCGGTTTTGTTTACTTTGAAAAATCCCCAATATAAATTTTGTTTAGCCACGTGTGTGGAAAGTGGTTTAGTGGGTTCGAGAATCTTTTTATAGATAAAAGTTATCCCCCCAAATTAATCAGTACCGTCGATCTTATTTATTCACGACCATTGAATCAAAGCACTTGACTATTTTTAATTTTTATATTTAAACTTATAAGCACCTAATTTATTAACATTATTGTATTTAAAAAACAAATCCTAATGTTATTCTAAAAGTATATAAAAGGAAACGATAAATAAATCTGTTTTGGTTTGAAAACACACACACACACAAAAAAAATATTATTATTATTATTAAGAAAAGTTTTATTATCCATATTTAATTACAACATGATGCACATGCCCTGGAATATTATGCTACCAAAACAAAAACAAAAAATTAATTGGTTTAAACATCAATGGAAAAATGGTATATTCTAAAGGATCCATTGAATTGTTGAACTATTTCCTTTCTAAACAAAATACACTAGATAATATATTTCATCATTATAAAGGTTTACTTATGTGAATATTAAAAAAAATATGTAAAACATGTGAACTCCAATAATTATACATTATAAAATTGATAGTGTATTTTTGGAAAATGATAACCACAACATTGAAAAATGATAATCATACCACTAGAAAATAATAATAACACCTCAAAACCAATAATTATTGGAAATTGATAATCATATTTTTTTTAAATAAAAAATTACATTTTTGAAACCAATATTATAACATGCTTTTTAAGTCTAGATTCTCACAACATTAATGAAATTAAAGTTTTCATCTCACAACATGCTTCGAAGAAAAAGGGGCAAAGCCCATCAATGAGGAATGCATAACGCAAGAAAGCATACATGATATCTCAAAAGAGTTATATGATAGTCCCCAATAAAGCCAATGAAACCTAGAATAAAAGTGATTGAAAGATAGGGAAGAATGCAAGGAAACAAATGATAACCGAAGCATCAAATAGTTTGAACCCCAAACTATTTCCTTTATTGATATTATTTGAAAGATGTCGTTCAATATCTACATGTCTAAATAGGAATCCCATTGATTTATTAAATTATATCTGATCCAAACAAATATGGAAATGAACATATGACCCAACAAGCATATGACCAAAATAAAATAAAATAAAATAAAAAAACAACACCACATAAATTCAAACACATTGTAAAGGGAAATTGACATGTTTCCAATTGCATTTTGAAGTAACAAAATTAAAACTCTTTTTGGTTGAACAAAATTACTCTAAGTTTGAACACTAGTCAACGAAAACCAAAAATATATCTAGGGAAACTGTTTAATGTACATGTAAAAAGGTGATAAGAAATTAGCAGTGTAGAGAAAGGTACTCAACAAGATAAAAAGAAAACAACAATAGGAACCAAGAAATAGTTCTTATTCTTCATTGTTCAAATGAATCGGTTACAAAAGGATCCATCTTCGTTTATTGACAAAGTTAATTTTGACTATGCATTTAATTGTTAAAATAAAACCTCTATATAAGTTAAAAAGGTGTAGGCATTTATTTATCTAATATCTCAATTTTGAGTCATTAGATTAATAATATATGTTTGTATATGATAAAAGTTTGGAGATCCTAGCAAGGTAATATTTTGAATATTAATAATAAAAATACAGCAATGGTTGCAATATGGATAAGGACATAAATATAGGGGATTATGATTCCACGAGCAAGGGGTGGCTAAAGAGTTAAGAAAAATTATTATATTTTGTTAAATCTATCTTGGATTTAGTTGGGAAATTGGTTCTGTGAGCTTCTTTGGGAAGCCATGTGGTGAATTATTGCATAAAAATATATAAACCATGATTTTGGTTTTTGGAGGGGCTCCTCACTCATCCTCATTCATCCTCACTCATTCTCATTAATTCCTCATTAATTATTTTTCATTCTTGTTATTTCTTTTTGTCATGGAAATGAGATGTTAGAGGTAGAGAGCAATAGCTAGTTGGTTGTAGGTATCTATGGGTTATTTCTAGAAAGAAATTAATGCTTGTGTGCATGAGAATGATGGCAATTGAGTAAAATTGTTCACAACTGACATTCCTTGGAGTTTCCAACATTGATATTTCTTGGCTAGTAGCACTGGAGCCTTGAAGAGAAAGAGAATATCGTGAGGGACTGAATGGAAGAGAAGGGGATTCCTTCTTTGGGTTGTGTAGGCTGAGGGGGAAAGAGAGGTAGTAAATTGGGATTGGTGTGAGTGCAAGAAAGAGAAAACAATTGTAACATCTTGATAGTTGAATTTTTTTGGGAGTTATATTCGGTCTCAGAACCCATCCTTATGGATTCATATCCATAGTTGGGTGGAATGTTTGATGTCTGCAACCAATCGGTGTGAATCTTTTATGAATACAAGTTCTTTGTTTTTTTGTGAATTATATATCGTTGTGTATTTTTCTCCGTGTTATGTTTATAATGTGTTTTTTTATTGTTAATGTTGTGAATGGAATGAGAAATATTATTTTATAGATATATATCTAGTTCTTTATTTTTTCATGTGCTTGCATCATGCTTCTTGCATTTTTTTTAATTCGTATCATATTTTCAAAACTCACCTAAGAATGAGAATTCTTGAGGTGCATAGGCATGGAGTATGTTATAGATTAGTATTAGATCATAAATTGCATCACTCAGACCATATGGAATGACACACAGGTTCAAAAATTACTCTTTAATAGAGGTTGAGTTAGAGGGAATCTCGGTGATTGAAGATATTTCTTGAAAATATGAATTTTTTCAAATTTGGAAAATTTTAGGATTTTTTTCATACATGGTGATGTGGAGGTCACATGTTGGGTGATATGGCATTGGTGATGTGGACTACCACAATTTTAGGTCCATGGTGGTGGGGTCGCATGCCATGGTGGAAATATCAGGGGTCTGTGACATTGTGGTGACAGGACCAAGCGATGACGTAGGGGCCACAGTTGAAGGGTGGTTTACGAGACTTTAGAACTATGGTTTTGGAACCTGATTCCAAAACCATGTAACCAATCAATGGCGTTGTGTGGATTCATGGTGGCAAGTGGTTATGGGACTTTGGGATTGGCCAACATCCATGAAACTTAAAATATTTTATTGCATGGTGGTTGTTGGTCTTCCTTCATTTTCTTCCATCTAGTTAAGCGATCAAGCATGTTGTGCACCAGGGGTAATGGTGTGGGATAGGACCTCCCCAATCGACGTGGCCAATAACAAGTTTTCAAGTAGGTAGTTGGGTATAATGGGCCCCATAAATAAAAGAAATAAAAGAAATAAAATAAAGGGGGGAAAAGGAATAAAGAGAAGAAAGGGTGATAAAGAAGAGAAGGGAAAGAAAGAATAGGATGAAGAATGAAGGGGATGACGGGAGGATGATGAGGTGGGGCTAGGGTGGCTAGAGGGATGACACAAAATCAGCTTCAGGTTCCATGTGGGCCTGAGATTCCACATCAATGACCATGCTAGAATATTTCCACATAGGTATATGATGCCCTATGTCAAAAAAAATAATGAGGAGGGATATGTCCATAATGAGGAGGGATATAGAAGTGAAAGTGAGAGCCATTTCTCAATTATGCTCCAATTCTCCATAATTTGCAAATTAGTGATTTTTGAAGATCATAATGGTACTCTTTGACAGAGCCTTTGTTTTTTATGATATTGTTATAGTGATATAGGGAAGCAAACATAAAAATACACAATGGAGAATTTGGCCATATTTTGAGCTTGAAATGGAGATGTTGAAACATGCCAAAACATACTATTATGAGCCACTTTTAGGGAATGTTTGGGATTTCCAAGGGAGAAAAAGGGACCCCAAATGAAAAAAATGGAAAATCGTATTTACTCGACATTTTACTTTCTCATCAATATAGACAAATTTGTTTTAGTAAAATTTTTCCAAAAAATCTTAGTTTGGGAGATAACCAATTTTGATATTTTGCTAAACAATTCATAAGCCTAGAGAAATTGTAAAAATGACAGTTTTTAATTCAAAATTGTTGTAGAATTTTATTGGAGAAACATATTGATGATATGAAAGTTTCTATGTGTTCACTTGTTGGAATATT
>SNQJ01S0050605.1:149642-161716 GCA_010110895.2 Picea sitchensis
GTCCTTGTTCGAAATCACTGAAGCCTTCAGTCCGATCATCAAGATTATCAAGTCCATAACCGACGAGTCGTCGAAGACCTCTGGGTAGTGCAGTCGTACACTCATATTACACTCCTACCCAAGTTTTAGAAGATTTTGAAGTTTTTTCTCGCGCTCTGAAGTACAACCATCAGGCCGAATCAGCTTCGAGGAGATGGATACTCTATATGTATGTCTTTCGGATTTTGAGATGTAGCTCCGCTGTGTATTATTCGTGGCTACTCTTTATAGTTATTTGACATGGATATACAGTGTATTTGATTGGTATCCATGGTTCTATTTTATCACGAGCATTGGTATGCCCGCCTCGGTGAGACATTTGTTATTTTGCAGACGGCACCTCCTGATTCCTGATTCTTGGGCTCACTCATTCAGCATATCAGTACAGATTGGTAAATGATTGGTAATGTATTTCGTCCATCAGATGCTCTTCTGACCTCACACATTAGGGGGCATATGTTATAACCCTAAATTGCACCACACATGCTTACCTGGCATTAGGCCAACTCATATCCCTTCTTTGCCAAAAAACTACTGAACAACTCTTCTAAAAACTCCATTTTTTAAAAGTACATGCTAGTTCGCCCACTACAGCCCGCGTGTATATAAAAGTAAATGCTAGCAGGCCTACTACAGCCCATGTTTACCCTCAGAAACACAAAAATAGGAAAGTTGTCGACAGGAAAAAAAGCTATGGGTCAGTTAACTGAAACTCCAGGCCATGCATGGCCGAGAGTTCGTCCAAAACCCTAGCTCCTTCTAGCCTATAAAAGAAGGGGTAGGGGTACCATTTGGAGGAGGAAAATTATAGCGAAGAAACTCTGCCCAATTGCTGAATCCATTTGTCCCAACCCTTTAGCCTTTCCTCAAGCCTAAGGAGAATTAATGCAAAGCAGTTGGAGGACAAAGAAGAGGAGGAGCCCAGGATCAGGATCAAGGAATGGTGGTCAGTCTCAACATTGATTGTAAGTTGATTCATTCTGAAAATAATAAAAGAATACTTTTCCCGTCCCAATGCATGAGTTATATATGATTTGTGTAATTTATGCTTAATTTCTAACCCTCAAGTAGAGAAATAGCATGCATGCGTAGTGTTTTGTTTTGATTGCAGGATTGTCTTTGGAAGGAGCAGCGCAAGAAAGCGGGCAAAAGCGCAACGGAGGATCTACATAAAACATCAGTAAAAATGTTAGTAGTTCCTTTCCATGCATGTATGTGAAAAAGGGGTTTTAAGTTTTGGGTGTTAGGTTAAAAATGATTTATTTACGGTCATAATCTGCATGCAAGTCTGACCCTAGTTTTCTAGTCCATAGGGTATTTTTCCAAACAACACTCTGCGTCATTACAATTGTCTGAATTATTGAACATTAGCTTTAAAATCCAACTGATTACTATATCTTCAAGATATTCTTCTTATGCGGTAGCATCTTAATCTTCATCTAGAAAAAGTGTAGAAACTTTCCTCTAGGTCCCTTAAAGAACTATATCTTTTCTTGATTATATGATTCTACTCTGTCAATAGAAAACTCAGTAATGTACCCTCCAATAGTGCTATCAAACCAGAGATCCACTACTCTAGACACAACATTATCGACTCTCTTGAATTTCTTAATCAACATTGTTGTCCAGACCACAGGTGGTCTAGATCTGATCTCAAGCTGAGTGTCTGTTAATCTGGCTAGCCACTTGTACAGTTCCTTATGGACTCCTCCAAATAAAATCTTGTGTATGTCAATAAAGATGTATCTTCCCAACCAGTATTTTGTACTAATGATAGGGTTTTTGTTTTGAGATTTGGCAAAGTCCCTTTCTTTCTCTTTTATCCACTTATGAATCTATGTATTCAAAGGAAATCACCTTGACATTCCCTCAAGAAGATCCTAGTCCCAATAACAAAACCATTTGTTGGCACAGGGGCAGACCCAGGGTTCAAATCTAATAGTGCACCGACAAAACCTAACTACTAGCCCTTTCGACAACACCTGCGAAGCAGATGAAGTCTCACCTGAAGTAGCAATAAGGGGGTTGCATGACACAAGTGTCTACAACCAGGGGAAATTCAATAGGATTCCAGAATAATTAACACAAAGTAATTTAATAGTGTTATTTCCAGCTCCGCGAAGTGATTTATCTATCTTATCTTTCAATAATGGAAAACAGTAATGCAATAACAGTAAACCAGATATAAAATAACATAATATCGACCACAAAGAACAACAAGATTTATGTGATTCACCCTCTCCCTAGGGCTACGTCCACAGAACTATGTTTATTGATATAATAGGTAAACATACAGTTCTATCTGCAAACTTAGTTGCATATCCTCTCTCTCTTTCTTCCTCTCCTTCTCCCCTCCCCGTGCACCTAGCTGGAAGGTTGATCTTCTCACCCAGCTGAAGATCCAGAATACAAGAATGTCTTACAACCATAACACTTTTATCTCAATATCTCTCTCATCAACAATAATAGTAACAACGCTCTCAACTCTTATAGACATTTATTTATACATTTCATGACTCTTAGAGAACCTTAGATTGAAGCCTAGGTGTCAAAACCCTAAGTGCTAAAACCCTAGGTGCCAAATAACCCACACTTTAAGGACTTTGCCAACCTATCCTTCCTTCTTCTCCGCGAGGTGCTCCAAAGCACCTATTAGTATCTTATTATGCTTGTTGAGTTGTCCATGATCTATCTCCTTTGCTGCTTTGTCTTCCTTGATCTTCTCTTTCAACAACTTGCTTTTCCTTTACCTTGTTCCTTCTTTTGTGCTTATTTAACCACTTCAATTCCTCCTCGGTTTGTGCGCTTCCTATGCAGTTCGTAATTTGTATTTCTTCTTGTTTAATATTTTATTTTTTGCTCAGTACATAACCAAGGGCCAACACTCCCTGTGTTCTCTGACACCAAACGAAAGGAGGCTACGACCCCCTTTCCTTTCCCCATCCTACCACCCTAGAATATAAATGTAGACCAAACTGCCACTACCATAATCACTTCCATTGTCACTGTCACTGTCACTGCCACATCAACTTGTAACCTTTCACATCAACCTATCATTGTATCCAACATGTCTCTGTCACTATACCATCAACCTGTAACCGATAATCAACATGTGTTATACCAAAAACTATATGATATCATCCATCAACTATGTACCAACATATGCATCAATGTATAAACCATACCATAATCAAATCATGTACCATGTACCATCAATGACTTACCAAGAAAGTACCTCAAGACAATATCACAAATGTGTGTCACTAACAAAGAACCATAACATCCATAGAACAAATACCAAGAATATGTCTCAAGCATATATCACCTCAACCATAGCATCCTTATCCCCAAGAGGCCTCCAATATATGCCCTAAGCATATGCCATACCTACATGAATCAATCCTCAAACAAACACATTGAAAACATACCTTTACTCATGAAACCTGTAGCATACCATCTCAAATTGTCTCACAAACCTATTGTGCCTTCAAACCTTGTTGCAACATGAACCCATATGTCCTCCTCATATATGTCTTGTCCTCGTGGTACCAAGACCAGTTGTCTAACGGGGCCTCACATGACAAGCCCTAGACAAACTGCAGGGGGTGCCTCATGGGACACTAGTAGTTTGACCTATGGGGGTCAACCAAACTAGGGTTTCCTCAGAAATGTTTTATCTCCTCTACAACCTCAAAACTCATGCACTTATCACTTGTCGCTACCTCATATTTCACCATCGCAAACTTGTCAATAGATTACTAACACACAAAAATATATTCAATAGAATGAATGAGTGAATGTGTTTATAAGAGACTCCTTGAGGTGTATTTACACCTTTTCCAAGTGACCTCTCTTCTTAATCTTAGGGGCTTCTAGACTTTATTTTTACAACCACTTTACCCTTTCATTAATTTACTTGTAACTAACTAGGGGTTTCTTAACCATTCTTTGGGGATTCTAATTTCACAAGGCCATAACTCCTCAACCATGAGGAACCACATGGCGTACCACCTATCACCGAAAATGGAATGACAAGGATTATCCATACATGAGTAAGTTACATGCATTTACACCATCCTTCATGACCTTTTTCCTTGATCAACTACGGGTTCCATAACCATACCTTTAGGGCTACCAGACTTCTTCATGTAGAAATTTAATGACAAAATCAACAAGATAATAATTTTTTCATACACTTAGCAACCTAGAGATAACTGTCATCAATGAACTCTGATATGTATAAACTCACATTCAGAAATTACGATATGCATAAATACACATTGCTAAGCAATTTAGCAGTGGAATAAACACAACGAACAACACAGATTCAACCATGAATAACACGAAAATTAAGGCAAATGCTAGGGAAAAAACCAATGTGGGAAATATATATATATATATATATATATATATATATACATATTATTCATTTTCATGAAAGTACATATCAGCAACAATAACACAATTTCTAGCCAAGAGAAAAACCACTTACAACACCCAAACTATCCCTCAAAATTTCTACCTTGAAACGCATACCAGGTCTGTATTGTTGTACGGCCAACCTATAAAAAGCAACACCTAGAAAATAGAGTCAAACTAATGTTGTACGGACTATCCTTTAACAACAAATATCCCAATCTACCTCGATTTTTGTGCCCACACTTGCCTCGATTTGCATTCCCTCTTTTCAATTGTACGGATTGTACGGATCTGTAAAATACAACCTCCCTCACAACAGTCAATTAGAGCACTCACAAAACATAAATTTATTTCTTGGTAAATGTGCCCAATATCTCTTGGGGAATGTGCCCTCCTTGGTGCCCTCTTTCCTCTCTCAAGCTTACTCAGAAATCTCTCTCAGTCTCCTTCTTTTTTGTCTTGCACACTACCCAATGCATTCTTCTAGAATTTATGAAGATGACCTTTTACCTCCCAAGTGTATTTTCACCTTCCCCAACCCTAAATCCAAAGGCCAAGATCTAATATTTCCTTTACAAGATCAAGGGACATGATTCATTCCCTCCAAAATAAATTACTTAAAATATTAAAGTACATTTCACTTATTACATAGGTGCGCTTTATGAAATAAATTCCCTTTAATATCAAAAGGTACACTTCATTAAAAAGTCACTTTAATAAAAGAACCACTTTATAACAACTTTATAAAAACCCATTACAAATTTAAGTTCCTAGTAGTGTCAACATAAGGTAACATATGCATACAAGACAAAACATGCAGATACCTCCCAAGCTAAAAAGCTAACAATCCCTCTTAGCGAGGGAAGTAATCGCTACCATTACTATCATCTGGTTCGATCACACTGTGCTTAGTAGGATCTCCCTTTGAACATAGATCCATCCTCAACACTTTCACATAACTCAAACTAGTATATCTTCTCCTGACAGTTATCTGGAACCCTGATCTCCCTGGAGAATCCACTCCACCCTGAGCATCGTTTTGATCACATCGAATGAGCCTCCTGAAAATGATAAAAAGAGGCTACCTCTCTTATATTGGACTGCAAGACTGAATCCTTGGTACCACCACAGTCGCAAGAGCCTTCTAATGCTCCTCATCCGATGTTGAACCATACCCTGAAGGTTGTCCTCGCAACATATACAACCTGTCCACCCGATCACTGATCAATTGTAGTTTTATTGGGTCCACTACCTCCCTGTAAATAAAGACATGTTCCCTCTTGGACAATGTACAATATCCTACATCTTTTGAGGTTGAGACTGAGATAAATTTAACCCTCAACCCTGGAACAAAGAGAACTCCATCAAGCTCCAGAAATCCTCCACACCCGAGTTGGAATCTAACATTTCCAACTCCACGTACAACTCATCCCATACCATCTTCATTTACCACCTATCAGTCATGACCTATCTCTATGATAATTAGGAATATTTACCAGATTCTTGTCATGTGGAAAGAGGCTCTATTATCCATAATCCATCTGATATCACCCTCAAAACCTTCGCTACCGACACTGGAAACTAGAGTAACCAAAGAAAATTCCTTGTCATACCTGGAAGCAAATTCTTCCATGGATGTTGTAGTAGCTGTCTCAGGCCCCTATGGTTTCTTCTTATTATTCTTCCTCTTAGTAAAATGAGAAGCAAGGTGCCCCAACTTGTTACAACAGTAACATTTGACTTTACTCAAGTCCCTCCTAGAACTTCCTTTCTTCTTTCTCATTGCAGCAAGAGAAACATTCTCATCAACTCCATTTGTCTTCTATCCACTACTCTGAGATCCTTCCCAGATATCCTCCTGAGTGAAACCATCCCACAATCTACTCCAATATAGAATATGGTCATGACCCACCACACACTTCATGAAGAATTCCCATTCCTTGGTGAAGCCTTTCAAGGCTATCCTCACCAACTATGACTTCGATATGACCTCTCCAACTGCAATCAACTCATCTTTCACTTGAGCTACTCCGGTAAGATAAGAAGAAACACTCTCCTCCTTACCCATCTTGGAATCATGCAGCTTAGCTTTCAAGGCCATATTCTGGTTTTCATTCTTCACCTCAAATAAGTTCTCAGGTGCATCCCACATATCTTTGGATGTCTTCTTCTCAGCCAAGTGTGGGATAAGGTGATCCTTCACCCCATCCAGAATAATCCTCTGAGTTTTGGCCTCCTTGACCTTATGCAAATCCAAAGAAACAAGATTAGTTGTGGTTGTTACACATCAAAATTACTCACTTCGATGATGTCTCATTATCATTACAGCAAGTGTCGCAAGTGTTGCACTTTTTTCGGAAGTGTCGCAAGTGTCAAAAAAGTCATACTTTCATCTAGCATGTGTCGCATTGCGGATGACATCATAAGAACACTTGGGACATCCTCTAAGACTTGTTAGAAGATGAAAATATATTATTTTTCAAAGTGTACAAGATTTTACCTTGAGGAATAATCATCCTAAAAGTATTTTTGGAGATCAACACTCCCCTGCCCACTTGCAAGGAGCGTTAGTGCTCCTTTTTCTCTTGGTAGGGAGCGCTGCAACGCTCTGTGGAAAACTTTGAGGGAGCGTTAATGTGTTGAGATAATCTTGGGGAAGAATCCCTCTTATCTCTAAGGGAATCCCACAACTGATGGATTCATATCCTCAACTTATCCCAAGAATATCTAAAGTGGTTAAGCCTCTCAAAGCCTATATAAGGAGGAATTCTCATGGTGAAAGGGAGAGAATAATCAGTGAAAAGTATTTTCATTCTGATCGTGGATATTTTGAGAAAGGGATTGGACAAGGAGGACTTGGTGAGGCCATTGCATCTGCATCTGCATCTACAGTTTGTAAGAACCTTGTTATGTTCTCATTAATATATATGCTTGGCCTGTTTCCTTCAAGTTTGTGTACATTAACATGGGCGTGTATCTTCTTGATGAATCTATTTTTAAACTAATATTGGTAGAATAGGAAGTATGCATTGTATTTGTTGTCTATTGAATTGCAGAACTCAATAAAGGACTTGAAGATCAAGTGCAACTTGGATTGAGCAAGGACAAACTTCAGAAAAAGGTACTCATGCTTTCTTCCTCTTTTCCCTTGACTAGTTTAGATACATTTAAAGTAATGTCAGTGTTCAATGTTATCATTTTTTTGTCTTGGTCATAGGGGTATAAGATCTAATAGGACATTCAGGTGTCCACAGGGGAATTTTCCTACAACAATGGGAGCCATAACAACAAAACTAGCATAGTTCCAACTCTTGTTCTCCTTGAGAACAAATGTCATCCAGACCTTCCACTGCAAATAGTTGGAAATGCCATCCAACCGATCCTAAAATATAATGCATGCATCCATATTCCCTATCACGGCTCAAGGAAAATGATCACAAATTTCCCCCCTTCAAACTTGCCCAAACATCTCACTACTCACTGTCACCTCAGAGCCTAAGCTCTGATACCATGTATAAATTTAATGACAAAATAAACAAGCTAATAATTCCATCATACACTTAGAAACCTAGATATAATTGTCATCAATGAACTCTGATATGTATACACTCACATTCAGAAATTACCATATGCAGAAATACACATTGCTAAGCAATTTAGCAGCAGAATAAACAAAATGAACAACATTCATTCAACCATGAATAACAAATAAATTTAGGAAACTTTGAGGGAAGACCCCAATGTGGGGAAACCCAATGTGTGTGATAGAGATATATATTATTCAACTTCAGGAAAGTACATATCAACAATAATAACACAATTTCCAGCCAAGATAAAAATCACTTACAACACCCAACCTATCCCTCCAAATTTCTTCCTTAAAAAGCATGCCAAGTCTGTACTGTTGTATGGCCCACCCAGAAAAAACAACTCGAAAACATATTCAAATTGTTGTTGTACGAACTATCCTTCAACAACAAATATCACAATCTTCCCTGATTTTCATGCCCACACCTACCTCGATTTCTATGCCCTCTTTTCTAATATACGGACAGTACAGGCGTTTCGAGTAAAAAAAGTCATAACTTATTCATAACATATCCAAATTTAGTAAGACCAAATGTATTGGTTATATTACCTCTTGTAGTATTCTTTGTGCCATTTTCAGATCCATCCAACAATTATTTCATGCAGGGCACACTCTACAAGTTCTCTCTCTAGAATAAGCCAGAATTCAACAACGTATGTCATTTTTTCTATAGCTCCTTTTCTCAGAGGTTCCAAGTAGTGAAACCTGGAGTAATTGCATAAAATACACTAAATAACATTGTGTACTATTTTCATATGTTTATTCATTACAGGTACATAGTTATGATTATTTGAAGTTAGGGTTGTTGACTAATCCAAAATTAGTCATGTGAGACTAAAGTAAAGTTTGATGGAAATGCTAGTATCTTGTTGTTAAAGTTAAGGAAGGTTTGCAGGTATGTGATCATATACACCAGGTCTATTACAGAGTTACAAATCATATTTAGATCATGAAATTTATGAGGGATTTTGGTTGAGGTACATGTTGGGTACATGGTTGAGACAAGTAGTTGATGAGTTGGCACATACATGAGGTGTATAGTTGATGATGTTGGTACATATTGATGAGTCATATTTTATGTATTTGATGCATTATTGGTACATATTTGGTGCATGGTTGATGCACTCATTGATGGTACAGTTTGAGGTACAAGTTGATGCATGGTTGATGCACTTGTTTATGGTACAGGTTGATTAGATGTTGTTTGGATAGGTTATTGTGATGGGTTATTTGTACAGGTTTGATGCATGGTTGATGCATTTGTTTATGGTACAAGTTGACGTATGGGTTGATGTATGGTACATGTTGGCACAGGTTATTGGTACAAGTTGTTACAGGTTTATTATAGGTTGATCGATACAGGTTTACAATAGTATATCTCACAGTCATAGTGTGACAGTGGTTCCATCATTCTACTTCTAGGTCAGGGCAGTTTGACGGGGAAAGTACAAGGTCACATTCTGGTTGTAGCTAGAGAAAATAGGGGGTTGTAGCCTCCTTCTAGTTGTGTCCAAAGAATTGGGGAGTTGGAACTTTCCTTAGGTTGTAGCCTGAGAAACTAGGGGGTTGTAGCCTCCTTCTGGTTGTAGCCAGAGAATTAGGGAGTTGGATCTTCCTTCATGTTGTAGCCTGAGAAACTAGGGGGTTGGAGCCTCCTTCCAGTTGCAGCTGGAAAACAAAAGAATTGTGTGCTTCCAATGAATGTAATTCTTAAAGACATATAAGAAAAAACATTATATGGTTTTTTCCTTTTTTGGGTTTCCACGTAAAAACATTGGTGTACTGTGTATGTGTATGATTTCTAATTTGTTCAGTTTTTATTTACTCTGCAACTATTGGATGATAATTCTACATTGATATAACACTTTCATTTTGTGGTTAAAAATGATTATTTCTCTATTACTGATTCATGCCCGATTCCACCCCTCTTAGTAATCCAATAGACCTTTTACCTCCCCCCCCCCCCCCCTCTTAGTAATCCAATAGACCTTTTACCTCCCAAGTGTCTTTTCACCTTCCCCAACCCTAAATACAAAGGCCAAGATCTAATATTACCTTTACAATATCAACGGCCATGATTCATTCCCTCCAAAATAAATCACTTAAAATATTAAAATACATTTCACTTTATTACATAAAGTGTGTTGATTAATTGGGTTGGTTGTCATAGATGTCAACCCTTGAAGAAATTATGGTAGTGAATTCTGGTAGCACAAAGGTTTGGGTAATGGACCCAAGTTTGTTTGATGTATAATGGTATGAGTTTTGATATATTTGCAGACAAGCCTATTCCATATGGATAGTACATGTCATTCCATTTCGGGTGGTATGTGGAATGTCACATAACTCCTCACGGTTTGAGAGTTATGGCCTTACGAATTTGGAGAACCCTCATATGTGGGCTTGAAGCCCCAAAAGGTCAAAGAAATCAAAGTGCTTGAAAAGAATAAATTATTTAAATAATAAAGTGAAGTGACAAAATCAAAGAAGATTATTTAAATAATAAATTGAAGTGACAAAGTCAAAGATAATTATTTAAATAATAAAGTGAAGTGACAAAGTCAAAGAGGATTATTTAACTAATAAAGTGAAGTGACGAAGTCAAAGAGAATTATTTAAATAATAAAGTAAATAGAGAACTTTCTAATTATGGAAAGTGGTTATACGAAGGTTAACCCTAAAATGAGGAAAATGGGTTAAGTAGTCAAGTGGCAATTGGATATATGGACAAGTGGAAAATTGGGAAAAGTTGGACATAGGTGACTATGTGGACAAAGTGTCTATGTGGACAAAGTGGTCTAGAAGATGCTTCTAAGGAAGCTACATGAAAGTATAAATAAGAGGCAACTCTCTCTCATTTTCATTACAATTGAAAATATTGAATATCTACAGGTGACTAAGGTAACCAAAGGATATTTATGTCGAATTTCAGACAGAAGGTGAAGTAAAGAAGGCCAAAATTCAAGGGATGATAACTTATTTTGATAATGCTTTCTAAGGTATGCTATTTACAGGTCATCTCACCATTTTCGCAATAACATTTTTTATAGAATGATTCAGACCATGAAATTTGGAGGCCATTGAGGAAATATATCCAAGTAGTTGTGGTATGAATTTCAGCTTGTGGGTCATTTTATTTTTGTAGCTACACCCCGTGTAAAATAGGGTTTGTGGCTAGTCCTGAAACTAGCCTAAAATAGGTGTTTCGGGTAAAAATGTCATAACTTCTTCATAAAATATCCAAATTCATTTAAGACCAAATGTGTTGGTTAGAGTACAGTTTGTAGTATTCTATGTACAATTTTCAGATCCATACAACAAATATTTTGTGTGGGGAACACTCTACAAGTTCTCTCTCTAAAATAAGCCATAATTCAACAAGGTATGGCATTTTTGCTATAACTCCTTTTCTTAGAGGTTCCAAGTAATGAAACCTGAAGGAATTGCATAAAACACATTGAAGAACATTGTGTACTATTTTCAGATCTTTATTCATTACAGGTACATAGTTATGATTATTTCAAGTTAAGGTTGTTGGCTAATCCAAAACTAATCATGTGAGACTAAAGTAAAGTTTGATGAAAATTCTAGTCTCTTGTTGTTAAAGTTAAGGAAGGTTTGCAAGTATGCGATCATATACACCAGGTCCATTACAGAGTTACAAATCACATTTGGATGATGAAATTGATGAGGTATTTTGGTTGAGGTTGAGGTACAGGTTGGTGCATGGTTGATGCACTTGTTTATGGTACAGGTTGATTACAGGTTGAGGTACAAGTTGATGCATGTTTGATGCATGTTTCAGGTTATTGGTACAGGTTGTTTGGTGTAGGTTGATTGGTACAGGTTGTTAAGAACCAAACATCAATATAGCATATAAAAATCTCAGGAAAAGTACTCAATGCCTTGAAAAAGAGATAATTTCAGATAATAAGCCTCTTCGAGGGGGAAACCTCTTTTTACCCCACTTAAATGTTCAAGTACAAGATGATTCAAAATGAAAATGTCTCCTTGGTATATATAGGAG
>SNQJ01S0050606.1:0-11293 GCA_010110895.2 Picea sitchensis
GTATGTGTAGAAAATGAGTTTAATGCGAGGGAAGATAATGAAAGAGAGAGTGGGTATCATGAATAGTTTAATGTTGGCGAAGAGGGTGAAGGTGGATTATGAGGCATTATCAAGAAACATAAGATTACATGCCTACATCTACCTATCTTTCAGATGTTGGTGATGAGCTTCCTTGGGAAGGGATTACTGAAGCAATGACCCTCGAGTGATGCTCAGGTGTTAAAAGTAGGTTGAAAAATGATTTGATGAGCTTGGATCTCTCTTGGGAGAGTAAACAAAGTTTAGATATTATTTTGCATTCATTTCAAAACTTTATGGATGCATATCAAAATATGGGGCCAACGACTGGCAATTTTATCGATTTGATGAGGAGATAAAAGTCAGAGGTGATGGGCCCTGATAAATGGGATGTAGTAAAAAGTAGATTTTCAAAAGAAAATGCAATTTCTATGTTCAATTTCAAAGATGGGCCAAGGCGAAAGATATTGAAGGTGCAATAGTTTAAGCACCCCAACATATAAGGACATCTTTATAATGGAATTTTGGCAGCATACAAGAAGTTGTCGTGGAATGATGAGGTTTCACATTAAATTGATAGACACTTTTATGTCGATTTTTTCATGCACATGAACCCTAATTATACTAGCCTACCATCCAATTATTATGGGGTTGTTAAATGATGAACATATGATCGGAAAGGGGCATATCAAAATACGACATTGCTGAGGCCTCCACGACCTTTACTATCTCATCCAACAGGGGAATTTTCCTCACATTCAGAGTTGTGAGCTACATCATAGGTTGGAAAGGAGGCTAGGAATGCAATTGGGGAAAATTTAGAATAGATTTTTTATGGTGTGGATGTTGGCTTGAACTGTCAAAGAGTAGAAGCCAATTCTCGAGTCAATTTTTTTTACAAAACAAATGAGGAGTTAGATACCATGTCAATAGAAGATCTTAAGGAGTATGAAATTTTTTTCCATAATGGTTGGAAGGAGTTTATTCAAAATGATGAACCAAACATCGGATTGGTATGTGTTATAGCTAGTTAATTTTTGATGCATTTGAGGATAGTTTACTTCTAGTTCTAGATATAGATACATATCATTATATCTTAAGAAATAATTGAGTTCTTATTGTCATTAATTGCAGTGTGGACATATGTTAAATGAATCTCTAGTAAATAGGGGACTTGATTCCATGAGTTTAAATTTGGATGGGTTGAATCATGTATATGTTTTCTAATATCCACATATGAGAACTTTAGTTGTCCAATCTCCAATCTTTTGAATAAGATCAACAACATGAAATTTATGTTTTTGTATAAATCTGAATACATTGAATCCTAGATTTAGTTCTTAGTTGTATTGTTCACAAATCCCTATTCCATCTCCTACTACTTGGGTAGTCTTGTACCAATTCTCATTGGGAGAGTTTGAAGAGGGTAGGAGTTCACAGGTATCATTGCATGTTGAAAACAAATTTGCTTGTATATGAAAATTGCAATGTCATTTAAATATTAATTTAAAAGAAGAACGTCTTAAACAATATATAATTTATTGAATCTTAGGGTATGGTGGGTATAATTTACTGATATCCAGGTTGGCACATCACAGATATTACATGTTTCAAAATTTAAAACTACAATTTAATGTGTTAAAATTATTTAAATTTAATTTTCAAATGTACAAATTTGAAATGTGTTATATAGGGCAATGTGGAGAAGAGAGTGCCTGAGAGTGTGCTTAAACAAAATGTGGAGAAGAGAGTTCAGGAGATTGGGATTGAGGAGGATGCATCCATACCTAGGAATGACATGTCTATTCATGATGATTTTTAAATGCATGTTCATTGCACATTAGTGAGTTTTAATTTTATTTTATGTTGGGCCTTTTATATATAAGTGTTCAAGCTTATTTTTGTTGAAAATGCTTATATTTTTTACTTTTTTCAAATTTTTGTTTGATCAACATTTCAGTTTAGCCTTTCATATTCATAGGGTTACTCAACTAGTGTCTATATAAATTTTCAATGGTTTGATCAATTATTTTGAAATATATAGAACTCCTATATAAGCTTATCATTGTCTAAAATGGTACATTCAATCTTATTTATGTTTAGATCATGATGAAGAACTAATTTTCAACTTGAACATTTGATTATTTGAGAACAGACTCTATCCCACATGAGAAAAGTGGAAGTTTCTAAATTTTCTTCGATTGCAGTCCTTGCCTTCTTGTCCAAGAATGGTGTAGTATGAAGATTTGTGTTTTCTGCATACAATGAAGTGAATTCCTTCTCAGGGTATTGTCAAACTCTTAACTAATTGCTTACTAAGCACAAAACCAACATTCAAGTAGATTTACAAATAAGCTATGTATGTGCATGATCTCACTTATGTTTAGATCACGACGAATACACATTTCAAAGAGAATTTGATTGTATGTAATATGAATACATCCCATGTTGAAAGATGAAATATTTAAATGGTTTTTGAAGAATGACTTAATATATGTGCATATTTGTGTTTTCTGCATGCACATGAAAGATTATATGAGAACATATATTCCACCACAGAAAGAGGAGACAAGTATTTTCTAGAAGAATGGTTTTTAAAATAAAGATTTGTGAACTTTCATAGATATAAGTAATTTCTTGGAAGAATGACTTAATATGGATATTTATGAGTCCTTTAATTTGAAAGAGAATTATGGAATTTGATTATATGACCACTGCAGAAGATGAGAGAATTATTTTATTGCTAAGGAGATATATTTTATTGTAATTTTTTAAATTTTGAATTCGACAAATGTTTTCTTTTATAGTTATGAAGTGATTTATCTTAAAGCAATGGCTTAGAGTCCAAAATTTTGGAGTTAAATGTTTTAATTAAGCCTCTTAGTTTTTGTTATTATCCTAAAATAGATGTGGAACCTATGTATTTGGTAGTGTAACTATTCAAACTTTCATTATATATATATGGAACTCAAAATATCCATTTGTTGTTTCATCTTTGATTTCTCTTATATTGTTTATGATGGTGAAATATATTGTTTATTGTTCATTTATAAATAGTCAATAGCTTGTAATTTCAATTTTTATGATCTCATAAAAGGTTAATTTATGTTTTATGATACTGTGCTGAAATTAAAAATGTTTTATTTCATTTTATTTGTAAACACCATTGTATAAACACCATTGTACTATTTCAAGCACAACTTATAATTTCAATTTTGTTTGATTTGAAAATATAGTTGAATAGTCAAACATATCATCAAATTATAGTTTGTAACTTATAATTATAATTTCATTTTTGTTTGATTTGCAAATATGGTTGAAAATAGTCTTGAAAAAATCATCAAATTATAGTTTCTAACTTATAATTTCAATTTGTTTGATTTGCAAATATGGTTGAAAATAGTCAAACAAATCATCAAATTATAGTTTCCCACTTTGGATCCCCTTACCCAAAACGACACTCAGAGATTCTGAGGGTTGAAAGATGTGACTGATTCTTCCCCGAAGGCTCACAATCATGTGGGATGTATGTTCCTCATGCAAAAATGAGCATTTTGAGGTGAGCCAATAAAAATATAGACATATCATGACATCCCGGGGAGCACTTTGTCAATGGAAAAATTCAGGGTAAGCGTAAGAAGGGGTGTCAGAGTGGCTATTCAGAATAAAATGGAGCTGATTCTCTAGTGATGGGAGATCTTGGTAGTTATCAAATTATAGTTTCTAACTTATAATTTCAATTTTGTTTGATTTACAAATATGGTTGAAAATAGTCAAAAAAATCATCAAATTATAGTTTTCCACTTTGGAGCCCCTTACCTCAAATGACACTAAGAGATGAGGGATGAGGACTAGAGGGTTGCTCAAGTTAGGTTTCAAACTTCTCAATTGCCTCCTATTGATAATATTAGAATTAAAAAAACAAAAAAAAATATTGTATATTAAAAATATATGAGAGATGAGAGTGAAAACATAAAAAGAAAGTCTGAGTCCATAGTGATGAAAAAATAGTATTAGAATACTAAGGCAAAATATAGTTTTCATTGGGTGATATGGATTTTATTTCATTCCATTCAAATGATAATAAATTAAATTTAACAATGCATTTGTAAATTTAAGCATATTGATCATCGCATCAATCTAGGCCCCTCCTTTATTTTGATAGGGCATAGACTCCTATCATTATAAAATTTAGTAAAAACTATGAACTCAAAATTGAAAATTCACAATGAAATTATAGTCAAGAACTAAACTAGTTATGTTTGTCCTTGGTTTCTTTATTGAAAATTCACAATGAAATGAAAGTCCAACACTAAACTGGTTATGTTCGTCTTTGGTTTCTTTTTAGCTTTCAATCTATTTATTCAAGAAAATGTGAAATAAAATTATACTTTGAAATAAAAATTGAAATAAAAACATGATATAGAACCTATTTTAATATGTAAAATTAAAATATATTTTAATATAAATAAACAATTTTCATTAAAATTTACATTGATATAAATTGTTTATGTACAAGGATGATTTTAAGGATGGAAATTTATTTTAAAATGTAGAAACCTTGGCGAATATTACTAATCCCACATATGTCAACTATAAATGTTTGGCGATATTTTAAAAAAAAATCAAATTTCTAAGTATTTTATATAGTTTTTATAAAATTTTGGCGATTTTTAAGGTAAAATATTTTTATCCTATAGAATTTGGGCGAATCATTTTAAAATAGCGAATCTCGTTTTTGGAAAAACCATGGAAAATTAGCCCATGAATGAAATTTATCCCCTAAAATCATCCTTGTTTATGTATCAAAAAGGGTATAAAAAGGTTGATGGATTATCAATCCTTTGCACATTGGAAGTATTCACTAGTGCCATTAATATGACACCTACCATTAATGGAAGTATTAACTAGTGCTATTAATTTTTAATTAGGGCATGTTAATCATACACTACCTTGAATTCTCAATATACTCCAAATTCAATTAAAAAATGAAAATCTAAATGCAACAAACCAATCCTTAGTAGATGGTGTTATTTTTTATTTTTTGTTATCAGGTCACAAAATCAAATTCTTTTTCAACTTAAGTTTTTTCAATCAAAGTTAATGAAAACTATGTTTAATGTGTGGAATATAAGTAGTGTTAGGTTCACCATACACATTTTTCAAGTAGCTCATAATTTCAATTTTGTTTTCAATTTACTTCAAGATATTGAAATCTAAATGCACATTGTAGCAATTTAATATGTCAACACTTTTGGAATCAAAATTCACAATTTCATAATATAAATTGATACTTTTTAAGACGTCTTTAAAAGTTTTAATTAGGATGTTAATCATACACTATCTTGAATTCTCAATATACTTCAAATTCAATTAAAAAAATGAAAATCTAAATGCAGCAAACCAAGCCTTAGTATATGGTGTTATTTTTTATTTTTTGTTATCAGGTCACAAAATCAATTTTTTTTTCAACTTAAGTCTTCAATCAAACTTGATGAAAACTATGTTTAATGTGTAGAATATAAGTAGTGTTAGGTTCATCATACACATTTTTCATGTAGCCCATAATTTCAATTTGATTCAAGATATTGAAATCTAAATGCACATTTTAACAATTTAATGTACTATCAAGACTTTTGGAATCAAAATTCACAATTTCATAATTAAAATTGATCATTTTTAAGATGTATTTACATTTTAAATTAGGATGTTAATCATACATTACCTTGAATTCTCAATATACTCCAAATTCAATTAAAAAAAATCAAAATCTAAATACAACAAACTAAGCCTTAGTAGATGGTGTTATTTTTATTTTTTGTTATGATGTCACAAAATCAAATTATTTTTCAACTTAAGTTTTTTCAATCGAACTTAATGAAAGCTATGTGTAATGTGTACAATATAAGTAGTGTTAGGTTCATCATACACATTTTTCAGGTAGCTCATAATTTCAATTTTGTTTTCAATTTGCTTCAAGATATTGAAATCTAAATGCGCATTGTAACAATTTAATATAATATCAATACTTTTGAATCAAAATTCACAATTTTATAATTAAAATTGATACTTTTTAAGATATCTTTAAATTTTTTAATTAGGATGTTAATCATACACTATGTTGAATTCTCAATATACTCCAAATTCAATTAAAAGAAATGAAAATCTGAATGCAACAAACCAAGCCTTAGTAGATGACCTGTGATTTTTTATTTTTTGTGATCAGGTCACAAAATCAAATTCTTTTTCAACTAAAGTTTTTTCAATCAAAATTAATGAAAACTATGTTTAATGTGTAGAATATAAGTAGTATTAGGTTCACCATACATATTTTTCAAGTAGCTCATAATTTAAATTTTGTTTTCAATTTTCTTCAACATATTGAAATCTAAATGCACATTGTAATAATTTAATATAATATCAAAACTTTTGGAATCAAAATTCAGAACTTCATAAGTAAAATCTATACTTTTTAAGATGTCTTTAAATTTTTTAATTAGGATGTTAGTCATACACTACCTTGAATTCCCAATATACTCTAAATTCAATTAAAAAAATGAAAATCTAAATGTAGAAAACCACACGTCACAAAATCAAACTATTTTTCAAGTTAAGCCTTTTCAATCAAACTTAATGAAAACTATGTTTAATGTGTAGAATATAAGTAGTGTTAGGTTCATCATACACATTTTTCAAGTAGCTCATAATTTCAATTTTTTTTTCAAATTTCTTGAAGATATTGAAATCTAAATGCACATTGTAACAATTTAATATAATATCAACACTTTTGGAATCAAAATTCACAATTTCGTAATTAAAATTGATACTTTTTAAGATGTATTTAAATTTTTTAATTAGGATGTTAATCATACACTACCTTGAATTCTCAATATACTCCAAATTCAATTAAAAAAATAAAAATCTAAATGCAACAAACCACAAGTCACAAAATCAAATTCTTTTTCAACTTAATTTTTTTCAATCAAACTTAATGAAAACTATGTTTAATGTATAGAATATAAGTAGTGTTAGGTTCATCATACACATTTTTCAAGTAGCTCATAATTTCAATTTTGTTTTCAATTTGCTTCAAGATATTGAAATCTAAATGTACATTAAAACAATTTAATATAATATCAACACTTTGTGGAATCAAAATTCATAATTTCATAATTAAAATTGATCATTTTTAAGATGTCTTTAAAATTTTTAATTCTCAATATACTCCAAATTCAATTTAAAAAATGAAACTCTAAGTGCAACAAACCGAGCCTTAGTAGATGACATGCTAGTTTTTATTTGTAGAATGATGTTGTTCCTAGATATATTAATAGAGAGGTGGATGATTTTATGAAAGGTACTACATTTAGTGAAAGCTTTTCTAAGACATCAATAGTCCCTTATAATCGCATGTAAATGGGTCCTAGTTTTGATATGAAATTATCCTCTTCATATGAAAAACATTTCAATTATTGCAAATAATGAATACAAATCCTATATTTAGTAAATTGGTTATGCATTAATGGATTTGTGTATACCGTGGATAATTTGTAGGATTAAAGTATAATCACCAAAAGTATAGGTCATTTTAGGTTCCCTATATACAATCTATAGGTTCTTCCCTGAAATTGTAAATAAGGATCGATAAAATTTATAATTCATCAAAAACATAACTTTTCTTATTTGAATGGACCATGAAATTAAACCAAACTGGAAATGATTCTAGAATCCTAGATATTAATAAATATGTGTACTTTCAATGCAAAATATAAAATTGTGGAGTGTACATGTCACTTGCTTAAATAAATTATAATGGTATGCCATCTTCAATTATTTGTTCATGTAAGGACCCATGTACGTTACGACTACGAGTGAAGCAAGGTGAGTTTTTTTAATTTTTAGGCAGGAAGGCAACGGCGACACAGTTAACCACACCTAGATGATGAACACATGCACATCGATCAGGCAACAAACAACTATGACTTCACACACTGGCACAAGGGAAACTGGGTGAAACATGCGTAAAACAACAAGGAGAAATGACTACCCGTTTGACACAACATGACCTCGTATACAAGCTAAGGGACACACCCCCATCCTGACACAACGACCTCAACGGCTAGTTAACTAGAACCTCAATGACACGCAACCAAACGCATGAAGGCATTGCAACCCAAGCACCATCAACGAACTTACAAGATCAACAAAACCCACAATGGAAAGTACAAACCTTAGCCAAGTTATCAATCGCCTCTATCCAATAGGGCACGCAATGATCCCCTCGTCAGGAATCATTCCGTCCCCAGGAGATAGGTGCGATGATAACCCTGGCACTACAAAACCTATCTGGACCAAGGACTCTAGATGAAACCAACTCACTAGGAGCCAAGCTATTGACAAGAGGACTACACCATACGCCAAGCACAGGTCGAAGAGACACAAGAAGTTGACAACAAAGGAAAACTACAAGAAAATACATGACTTCGTCCACAACCTAAACCATTTATCAAGTCTAAATTGGTCAATATTTACAATCTAATTTAGCGTTAAATATAGACCTAATTTAACCAGTTCAAATTACAAAAGTCAATGATTTAGAAACCTAACTTAACATGGTATACAATTCTAATTTAGTGAGTCTAAATTACCAATTTAGATAATAACTATATATCAATTAACATTAATCACATATCTAATTTTAGCAAGTCAAAACTACTACTAGTTAATAAATTGCAATTCTAATTTAACCTTAATATAAATCTAATTTGCAAGTCTAAAATTATGAACTAGACATTAATTACAAATCAAATCTAACATTAACACAATCTAATTTTAGCAATACCAATATATAAACAACATTCACGATATCAAGTATAAAGCTTATGATTACAATGCTAACAATGAATTAACTTCCAACATGCTGTCTAGCCATAACAACAATATTAAGGTTTTATTAGCTGTCAATTACACATTAAGTTGTTGGGTAAAAACAAGTTGACAGTAAACAAGTTAACTTTTCCTTAAAATGACCCTATTGTAAAATCAAGTCATGAATTGTTGTTGAGTGAATACCGTCGGATAATGAATCAATCATTGTCATAGCAGTAAATCGCTAATTAAATCACCTATTAAAGAAAATTTAATGCTGAGGAGTAAGGTTGTTTCCCAGCCCACACTGGTGCAGTGCAAACACAGAAATGCTACCCAACACATCAATACACTGTACCTATGCTCACCAATACACCTCTTACATGCAGTGCATACGCTGTTCATTAATATCATTAATTTGATAGTAATTTATAAGCCACCAATAACTATACTAGTTGTCTAAGGACGCTATTTTCTAGTTAAATAAAAGGGGTTGTCATTAATATAAGATCACAGGAAAATGAAGTTTAAAACGTAGTCGTTTATAAATTTAAATCTGTCAATAATATAACTACACTGTCAATTGATGTAAAATGAAGTTAATAATTAACTACCATTTTAAACGTAGGTAGTACCTCCCAGTCGACACACGTCATACAACCAACACATCATAAAATTAATGAAAACACATTCATACGCAAGTGATAAATAAATGAAAACTCCTTCAACTCAGGTAAAAATTAAATGAGGACGCAGTCACTAAAACTTTCCCACATAGAGCAATTAAACATTCAGGATGGTAAAAGACATGAAGACGCATGGATACTTTTGTGGCCACCTCCAGACAAAAATTGGGCTGAGTAATTCAAGAGAAAACACATTCCTAAGGTGGGTAACCTCGCAGACCATAGTTAAACCAGTAACAAAGTGCAGTCCAAAAAAAGGGGGGGGGAAATCGCTAGGTAGACAACATCGATTGGCAGTCTTGAAGAGTGTCAAATCGCAATGAAATCTAGTGAAAATTTCATAGTGGTTCAGGTGTAACAAGAGCATGCACTCAAGGAAAATTATCGTTGTGTCTAAAGGCACAACCTTATGGTCATTCAAAAAACTCAGTCAAAAGGTGAAGGTTGTCAATCAAGTGGACAACGTAGACTAAAATCGTCTTCAATAATTTAAGGTGAAGAGGTATAGAAAAAAAATGTAGGGAATATGGCCATCAATAAAAGAAACATAGAGTTATGTTGCGAGGGAGGTATTCAATGCAGAGCTAAATTATCCATCAATATAAAACTCATAGTTAAATTTATCCATCAATGCATTAAAACAGAGAGTTAAATTATCCATCAATGCATAAAATGCAGATTTAAATTTATCTAGAAATTTATAATAACACAAAGTTAAATTTATCCAGCATTGAATAAAAAACATAGAGTTAAAAATCGTGGTTGAGGGTGTTGAAAGGCAGAGAAAACCAAACATATTTTTCATATGTCGAAAATAATTAAGACACATAGGTGATTAACATGCAGAGACCCAAGCAAGGCCAATATCAAACATAGAGATAAGAGGGGTAAACAGCTGGGCAAACACATCCTTCGCTCACCATCCATGCACAAACAAGAAGGGCATTAAAATCTATAGTTAGTTGTGCACCGAAGTGACGAGCATCGATTTGGCTCCTGGTTGACTGCTCAGGCATGGACTGACAATCTAGGGATGAGGAAAAAGTAAAATCCACCACTCTTCACAAAAATCAACAAACCAAAGGACATTCGCAACATCCAGGGATTGAATGCCAAGGGAATCAAGTCAAGCAACGAGCTTAAGGATATGGGGAAATTTAAGTTCTCGGTTGAAATGTTGATTCAAAAATTTTATTTACCTAGTTAAAAATACATAAATGAAAGCGTAATATATAATAATAATCTATCATGCAGAATCAAGTAAACGTACCATAGCCCAAGTTGTCTGCTCTGAGTCGTTGTCCCGCGTGCTCCGTGTAGCTCCCACTTGTCGACCAATGAGAATTCGCCAGTACCTCCCAGCTAATGCTAGGGCTACTCTTCTTCCCCCTTAACCCCCCAAGACACAAAGATTCCACACACACTAACCAGAGAACAACTAGCTCCCATCTCGCCCTGCAAGGCCAAGCTACCACTCCTCACCGAGCTGGGTATCCCAACTCCCAGAAGGTAAGTCAGTCAAGTCTAAATTTCTGTAGCGTAACGTTACGCATAATAGAAGAGATCCATCATCCTCCTCCTCCCTCCTTTATATAGAGTTTCTAAGTCATTTACTTTCCCAAAATACCATTTAATTTATTGTTCAATAATTTAATTCATAAAAATCCTCCTCGTACATGTGTCACCCATCCCCTTCATTGCACCATAAATTAATTTCATTA